>MPNW01000381.1:40431-71976 GCA_011800805.1 Hirudo medicinalis
AGTTAAAGTTATAGTTATAGTTATTTAGGTGCGGTCAGTTATAGTTATAGTTACAGTTAACTGATTTGGTTTATGTCAGTTATTAGAGTTTCCAGTTACAGTTATAGTTAATAGAATTAACACTACTTGTGACAGATTCATTACATTAGAATAATTATTTATTCAGTAACATATCATGATTACAACCAAGCCACATTGATGTTAGTGTCTTACCATCGCCGTAATTAACATTTATGTTTCACATATTATTAATCATTTACTGCACACCTAAATACTCCAATGGCAAATGTCAATCGATTAAACACTCCAGCAACAATAACCTGTGACTGGGTCTTCATCGATGCCATGCCAAGGAGCAAAATATCTCGAGTAAAAATCAACGCCATCATCGTCTTCTTCTTCTTCCTCTTCACCATCATCATCAGGACGACCGATATCATCATCTTCATCTTCATCGTCACCGTCTCCGCCGGGTTTTCGCACGGTCACAATAACTCCTCTCACGTTGGTCTTACATTCCAGGAGTTTCTTGAATTCAGGAGAGATTGATCTGAGGAGAGAGGACCTGCGCGTAAATATTAATTAGTATTAGTAATAAAAAATAATAAAATTAAGAAATAGTAATAATAGAACAATTAAGACTGTTTACTTTGTTAGTATTAACTATCAACTTTATTATTTATTAATACACGACCAAATTAATAACATGCTTATTATAATGACAATGTTATTATCCAGACCACACTAAAAATATGATTTAGAGATGCTGATTCATTGATTGATTGAATATTTTCAACTCACGGATACTTTGAATCTTCCAATCTGATGAGAAGCTTTCGAGTTGTTTCTGAATATTGAACATCCGCCGTTGATTTGTCTCCGATAACCAGCTAATAATGATAACCAGCTAATAATGATAACCAGCTAATAATGATAGCCAACTAATAATGATAACCAGCTAATAATGATAACCAGCTAATAATGATAGCCAACTAATAATGATAACCAGCTAATAATGATAACCAGCTAATAATGATAACCAGCTAATAATGATAACCAGCTAATAATGATAGCTAACTAATAATGATAACCAGCTAATAATGATAACCAGCTAATAATGATAGCTAACTAATAATGATAACCAGCTAATAATGATAACCAACTGTTTAAACTTATATTTGTGATGAAGTTACAAACATTGGTTTCTAAATTGAGTTAGAAGTACTAGTCGGTTAGCAATCAATTTCTTAACTAACTCTTAACATAGAGTTGTACAAATATTGTATCCAAATAATCAAACAATAAAATAATTTTAAAAATGGTAAATATTTGGATTAACTTCTAAGATTTTCTCGAATTCATCAGTCATCTGAAAGAAAAATATGTTGTCAAAATTTCTTACACAAAAGAAGCTAGAACTTTTTATATTGGCGTGCAGGTTGGCCGAATGGGTTGCGTTCCTGCATGCAGTCGTAATAGCAAAAGTGGTAATAAGCAGTGTTCGCAACCCAGCCTGCACCGCCAGAGATCGCCCTCGGACCCCAGATAAATGGTAGGACGATTAAATCACATCCTACCCGGATACATAATTTACTCAAAACATCGGCTAATTAATACAATTGCAATTGAAATTATAAATTAATATTTGGTGGTTAATACAGATTTACCAATAATTTAAATAAATATTTATTAGATTATCATTAGATAGTCATGAACGTATGAAAGTATAAAGAGATTTTACATTGAACTAATTCATTAACCACAAAAGGTCAAATGATCACCTGCACTTTCACAGGAGGGTTGAGAGGAAAATCCAGGCTGATGACGTCAGAATCACGTGATTCATTGCTTGCTGATAAAAGGCCACTCAAGGTGTGGAACTCTATGCAATCGGATTGGTTACCTGTTTATAAATGTTTGGTGCTACATAAATGAATAAATAAATAAATAAATGCTTAGATCGTTAACCTATTGGCACTTATTATAACATATAACAACAAATGGTGCAAATAATGATACTTAAGTAATCGTTACATTTATTAATAAACATGATTGTTACTTCAAAGTAAAAGCAGAAACATCATTTTACCAAACATCTAATGGTAAAGAAATTCAATTTGATTTGCAACAAAAATATCAATAGCTTTAAATTTCTAACCAATCGTCTTAATATTAATCATCATTGTAATTTTGTGACAACCCTGTTACAATATTCACTTGTTGTTAATTGATGTGCAGTTAAGAAAGCGTGATATTATTTATTATTATTATTATTATTGTTGTTGTTGTTATTATTATGTTTATTTTTTATTTTTTTTACAGATGTTGCATGACGGAATTAAATTAACCGATGCAATTAAAGAGTACAGCTGCAGAAGCAAGCGTTGCATGACCACACAAGGAGACTTCAGTTGTTGGCGTGAACCACCTCAGGTTGAACTCTGAACCTGGATTAAAGGTCAATTTAAAATAGTGCATGATGAAACAAATCAAAATATGAAACTTTTTAAATAACAGTTTATCTTCCTGAATTTATTTATGCATAATTATTAGCAGTAATGGCAAAATTTATGTAGTTACTAAGAAATCATTAATATGACAAATTATAAAGATTTATTTACAAGGAATTTAATTGGGCAAATTTAACTTTTTTAAGTAAAATAAAATTAGTTTTCTAATTTTTAATTATAAATGTACAAATTTATTTTGTAATACTTAATCAAAAATTAACTTTTATCGTAGGAGTCTGCTTCGTTGATGAGTTGAATGAAAGCTGTTTCTGAATGCCTCATCTCTGATGCTATCCTCACCTGATCCTCGTATGTGAGCTTCTGTCGATTCAAAATAATTGAACAAATGGTTGACATTGTTGACTTGCAAATGTTGATAACCGTATTAATTATTCAATTAAACGGTTGATATCAGCAAGCTAATTGGTGACAGCTCTAATAATCAATCCTGCAATGTCGTTGATTGTCTTTACATCTTGTTACATTTTACGAACATTTTATTTAAGTAAACTGTCAATAAACTTATCATTAGCCGTTATAAATAATTATTATTATTATGACTCATTTGTTATTAATATTATGATTACATACAATATTATTATACCTAAGTGATTAAACATTCACAATCTAATTAATAATTAATTAGCTTCTACAAACCTCTCTGTTGACCAAACAGACTGCCGCTTGATTGCCAGTGAAAGGTCCTCTTGAGAAAGCATCAACAACAAACATTTGAAAGGCAGGCATTTCACGGATTTCCTGATTTAAATCGATTTTTATAACTTCATAATTATTAATTTGAAAATATTGATAATTGAATTAAACAAAATTTCTTAATTGATATATATGATAAGCGCCATTATTATACCTACTATTATTAAATTACACATTTTTCAAATATTTCGAAAAGGCTTGTTTCATGTTGCATTAGCACTGTAAAACCAGTAGCAATATCATAAATAATAGATTTTATTGGTCTTACATATTTGTCTTACATATTCTTACACATAATAAATGTGCAATTTATTTTTGTAGTTCACTTTGGAGTCCTTTTTTAGGGTTGCCATTCAAACTCGATTGAAACAAAAATAGGATGAAAATAAAATGTCCACAGTTAAGTTGAACATTTGCAAGAAATTGAACTCTGGATTTCAACAAATGCCATGTGTAATACTGAATTATATCAACATTTTTGCGTTATTACGTAGTTGACGTAAAAGTCAATGTTTATCAACTTTTATCGAATTTTTGCAAAAACCACAACAATCCAAATAAGTTATTGTATTTGACAAATAATGATAGTTATTCTTTGTTGCTTAATACATTAATTTAATGATGATGATAATAACAACAATCAACAATGCGCCATATTAAACTCACCGCAGCTGAGATTGATTCTGAGGCTCCACTAGCGGGTACATTTTAAGAATTTTGCATAATGACCTCTGAACTTTAAACTCCTACAGTATCACTCATTCTTTTATTCGTCGTCCTTTCACTCATCTGAGATGCCTTTGAAAAGGCTCTGGTACTTGTAGTCTGAAGATTATATTTTACAACTTTTTCCAATGGATGTTGTGGAACATATAGGTTGTCCCACATATTAAAATTAAATATTCCCAAAAAATGGGTTTTTGGAAGCGGTAAAAACTATATTAAAAACTAAAAGTTGTTTAAACAATCTTCCTTTTCAATAATTTCATATTTTCGTAAATAGTTAAAACAAACTTATTGTAAGATTCGCTTTAGAATCCATCAATGAAAACGAGTTATTGACTGCTATTGTTATTGATTGATTCCAAGTTGAAATGCTAAAATGTGAAGGGTGAGGCAGACAGAAAGACAGCGAACTGATGCAGCGGTGCCTAAAATACAGATATATAAATACAGGTAAAAAACGTCAAACCACAGTTCCGAATTTCGGGCCTCACGGAAGACCCAAGAAGTGCTTGAAATGTATTTCCCTCGAGAACGAAAAAGATGAGTTCCTCATCAGGAATCCAACTGGATTCTTGGAAGAAGTTGAAATGAGACTACTTCATGAAGTCTTTCAGGAAAGGAACGCGTTATGACTGGCGAAAGGACCTAGCGCTCACAAGCAGAACATCAACCGTCATTGAGCGGCACCGACGACCGCTACAAAGAAAATGTAACTTTCAGTTTGCTTTGTGCCAACGTTAATTATGTGGCAGTACTTGTTGGTATCAATATTAAAAAGCCTCGGAGAATCTCCATTAACCCATGCACCGCATAAGATGCCAGGCAAACAACGATTAGGAATTGGGTGCTTGAAGATTACATTTTATTTTAAGGAATTGGTTACGATTAACCAATGGGGACATCCGTCTGGTCAGTGAGTACAAAGGAGAAGTTTGGTGAAGGGCCACCTCCTCTGAGGAGTTTAACATTGTTCCAGAATTTCAGGTTAATGAAGTGGTTGGAGAATTAGTTAAAGTTAATTGTTAAGACATTTCGGTTATTCAATGCTCTGCTTCACCCCACTTTTTTAAAACTCAATAAAAGCCTTCACATTATCATCAGTTAAACTGTTGTCGGGGGACCTTTCGGAATTTCTGTTGAAATGAAAAGACAAGCCATGTTTGAACATTTTAAAATGATTCTCGCCAATGCATTGATAATTTAGTGTTTTGAATATAATTTTATTAAAAATTTTACGTAAATTATAAAACGATTTAGTAAATATAAAGTTAAAAACGCAAATTTAATGTTTTCAAATTGGTTGGATGTGAGCTTTATTGTGCTCTTGTAAGCATGTTGCCAACAAGCTTAATTTCATTCTGCACCTCATCAAACGCACGAAATGGAAAGAAATAAAAATTCTGAGAAGAAGATTACCAGGGTAATGGAGGCACCACCCGGTGAAGTTTTGAGCTTCTGTAAAGAAAACTTGTGTCACGGATTTCCACCACCGATCAAACATCGTGAAGGAGGAGATGACGAGGATTGTCCAGTTTGTTTCGAGTCATTAAACTCAAAGAGAGTAGTGAGGCTGGATATTTGCCGCCACATGTTTTGTGAAGAGTGTATACAAAGATATCAGACCGAGTGCGTTTTCTTTTCTTTCTATTCCTCTTAATTTATTCGCAAATGCCAAGCATTTAGGTAATATATTTTTATTTGCAGTAAAGGATGTCCAATGTGCAGGCAAAATTATGACGGATATGTGACTCTTACCACGTTTGTAGCATGCAATGATGAGGATTGGCAGAATCTCTTTGATTTGCATCGTAGATGCGTATTTAATTGTAATCCTATTATCAAAGAATTTATAGGAGATCTTAACGATAATTGGCTGAAACTCGTGGAATTTATATTTCGATCGCAAGCATCAGGCGAAAAATACAAAGGCATAAAAGGAATTGAATATTTGCTCTTGGGTGAACAATATTGCGATGAGGTTTTGAAAACAGAAAAGTGTTACGCGGTCATTAAGAAAGCGACAAAAAGACAGATTGTTATGGGGTGTCTGCTGCCCTACGTGTCCTTGAGACTTGTTATTTCTCAGAACGAAGAAAACGATATTCAACAGGACGACGAATACGCCGACAAAGTTGTCGGAGATGTGGCCGTTCAGTTAGAGGCATGTTGGAGAGGATTTCAATCATTATTAAGCAGAGGGATCTTAGAGCACATATTTATCCGGAAGTTTCAAACTATGACGTGTTCTCTAATGATTTCAGGCTTTCAAGATAGCGAAGCTTATCAAAATCATCGCACACCTATGAAGGAACAAATAAAAAATATGAAGATGTGCAATTTTGAAGTCTCCCTTTTTAAAGCAGTAAGGCAATCATTTCCTTCTTGTGACCGGTCGAATATGACTACTCCGAGGGGGTACAAGGACACCCAATGTTGTCCAGCTATCAAAAGATAATGTTGCATCGTAATCAAATAAACTGCCCTTGCTGATTCCATCAGTTGTTAATATAAATTGTTTGTCGTTTATCTTGAAATTCTTGAATGAGCCTTCTAACAGGGATCCATCATAGATGGACCCCTTCGAACCAAGACCCAATCATCTTGCGCAAATTACGTTGGGATAAAAGCGGAATCGAACATTTGTCTTTCGGAAAATATGTACAAGAAGGGAGGCTTTTTAACTTGCATGACTTGAATGACGATTCTAGAAATGAATTGCTAAAAATAAATGTCTGAATTTGTGTGAAGAAACCAAAATCATTTTAAGCATGATCTCATCGTTCGACATCAGACGTTCCACCTCCACTTTGAGGTGGTTTGTGATGCTCATTGTGGTATGTGGTATGTGGTATGAGGTATGAGTATCGTAGGTGGTGTTAAAGATGCAGGAAACGTGCAGTTGGAGATGAAGCAAATGATTGCCAAAGCCACCATATCATCGTTGGTCAGCTTCTTACGCATTTCTCTCACTTGGTCATTAAAATGTTTGCCTTACTACCAAAGGAAGAAGAAAACGCTATTTTTTCCCACTTCGCCAATAGTTTTGTTGCACTTGTAGATATTTTAGAGTTTTAGTACAATTTTTACAACTATACAATTTCTCTAGAAGTTGAACTTGTAATTTATTTAATGAGATAACTTGATTTTTACATTTATAATATTATTTATCAATTTGATTGAAATCCAATTAAGTTCCAATGTAAAAAATGTAACCTTAAAAAGAAGATATAAGACAGCACAGCATGATTGCAAGCAAAATATTTTATCGAATTTCACATCATTTCGATGAGCTTTTAAAAGAACTTTTGATCAAACAGATCATACAGCGGCTTAGGACAAATACAAGCAACAACAAATACCATTATTTACTGACATCTGGTGAGCATCATTTAGTTAATTTATTTGACTTTTGCCCATTTTGTGACTGAATGGTACTCGTCCATTACATTTGTTGTATTATTCAGTTAACCAAGTTAACCATTAAAGTTAACCAAGAATAACTTGAAAGTTAGAAACAAGCTTAGACTTCCAAAGTTCACCACATTTCACTGCTAACTTGCGTTCCGAATAAAAAGTCGAATAATTAAGCTAAACCAGTTAAACAATTTGTTGCAAATGTTATTGTAGCATAATTTAATGTAGCTATTCAATGTAAACTTACTTAAAGTAATGGTCCGCTAACCTTCATGTTTGTTACACTTTAAATAATTCCAATGTTTTTATCCCTGCAATAAACACCACTTCGTTGGTTAACTCCATTCTTAATAATCTAATAATTAATGGTTAATAATTACATTTATCTTTAAATTTATTTTTAACTACAAATTGGGATATGCGAAGAAGCCAGCATTACTCCAGACGTGCGAATGATGGTGTCAGATTTTAATGAATGTAATCTGCAACAGCTGTGAATGGTTAATTTTGTTCAGTTTTGAATGTGTCCTCTTCAACACATTTACAGTTGTTTAAGAATCATAACTTTGCAAAACCTGTTCAGTTTAGTGCTTCAATAATAAGTAATAGGTCTTTAATTTATTAACGTTTCAATAAATAGGTTCGTAATTAATTAATGTTTCAATAAATATATTGACTCGCAAATTAAGGTATAAATACGACAAGAAATGGTGGTTTAGATCTGCTACGGAGGAGCAGGAGTCATCTCGTAACTTGGAAATCGTCTCCCTGAGATTGCAACGTGAATAATTGAAAGCTTCAAGTAATATATCCCTTTAAATGCGGACTTCTTATTGTTTTTTTGTTTATTCTTTCAATTATTACCAGAAAATACGCTCAACTACTAAACGGCTGTTTCTTGTAGTTACATAAAGCCATTTTATTTAATAACCATGCATTGCTAAATACCAAATATTTTAGGTAATCTCATTTTAAGAGGAGTTAAAACATGTTATGTAATAAATTGTTAATACTCATTTTTACAGTCTATTCTGAATGCTTCCATTTTTAGCTATAAACATCACGTTTTGATATTTTTGCGATAGATTTATAAACTGTGATAACTTTATAATTTGTGATGAATTGGTACGTATCACGCTTATACTCAGGCTACACATGACTGAGCATATAACACTCATTCATTAGCAACTCGCGCAATGCACTGACATCTTTAAACGTGGACCTCACATTCTGCTTGCATTTACTTTTCACACAAGAAGATTAACTGGTTTTATGAAATACTTCAAATTAATGGAATTTTATGTTGCCAATATTTTAATGCAGTAATATTATTCTCATTATTAATAATATTATTCTCATTATTAATAATAATATTCCCAATAATAATATATTCATTATTATTAATAAACCCCTACTTAAATTATAAAGTAATTTTTTACTTCAAGCAAACTCAACCAGTATAAGGAAACATTGCAAAAAGTCGACTTAGTTAAAATGATTATTTTGAAGTCTTAACAATTATACTCTGAGGTTGGTATCCTTTAATTTCTTAGGTTAAAAAAAAACCAATAATAATAATAATAATATATTTATTAATAATAATAATATATATTATATATAATAATAACAATATATAATAATAACATTATTTATTATGTATAATATATTATGTTATTATATGTAATAATAACAATATTATTTATACAATATTATATATAATATTATTGTTGTTATTATATATTATGTATAATATTATTATTATATTTATATTTAATTAAAATTATATTATATATAATTATATATTTTATACATATTTGCCTGACACAGTTGATAATATTTAATTACATTATTATAATCGTTAAATATTAAATAATATTAATAAATAAAATAATTTAAATTAAATCATAACTAATAGATGAATTGTAATTGTAATAAATACATTATAATTAGCAGTAATGTACAGTAATTACGACGAGTATTCCAGTATTTTTGTTCTAAGGACAGAATTTTCTAAGTTCATCGTCTTCTCTCACGAAACATATAAACTGCTCACATTGATTGATTGATTGATTGATTGATTGATCGATTGATTGATTGATATTTAGCCACAGGTCACTGCATTATTCCTGCGCAAGCATAACAAATTGATGATTTCGAGGCACACGCTTTGGTTAATTTTTTCATGCACTTAATTTTTCTGTTGCAATAATTTTGTTAATAGAATTATTTACTTTTTCCGGAACTCTAAAAATATCAAAACATGACGCGTGATAACAAAGAAATGGCACCTAAGAGTAAAGCAATGAAATTATAATATTTTTAGAACTTAATTCGCTTGTTTGTGTAATTAAAATTAACATCATAATTTTTGTAATTATTGTCTTATTATTATGCACACGGACATCGATGAATTAGCCTGGGTTCGGGAACACAAGATTGAAATCTCGGAACTGTGGACATGGACACTCGATGATTCTCAACGCCGACCTAAGAGGAAATCATGACGTCACATACGTCACATTGATGACTGTGACTTGTCATTCATTTGAGGAGTGATGACGTCATCATTGGCTGGTGCCGATTGATGATTGTGCCGGTTGATGATCAGGCTTGATGTCGTGTTGTGTCTGCAGGCATATGTCAGCACACAAATTACAGGATTTACATGAATTTTACATTCCACGACTGCCTGTTCTTGGCCTCAGAACGTTGTATTAAAAGTAACTAATTAACATTTTTAAAGTCCGTTTTATAAATCTCAGATGAGCCAGAAATTGAAAGAAACAAAAATTAAATTTGATTAGTTTGGAAATAAATTAATTATTCAAATCATTGTTAATATATATTTGAATGAAATTAGATTTTAACGCGAACTTAATCAAATAAAAGAAATATAGAATAAAATAATTTAACTGTAATTACATCATTTTAGAATAATTACACTGTAATTACTTTATTTTAGATCATCGTGACAGAGATCAAGTGAATTAAGTGAATGAAAATATTTATGTATACATAAAAAAAGATAAAATATAATACAAGATAAAACACTCCACATAATTTTAAAATATTTAATATTTTTGTTATTATTAATTAATATGCATAATTTCATTTAATTCCGCTTATTTAATTCAACTAAAAATGTTCCGATGTTTTTAAGCTCAACACTTCGTGAACCTTCAGTTTTCATGGCGTCATTCCATTAATTTCTTGTTTCAGCAAGAAATCTAATTTACACACGAGTGAAATGTGATCACCAGCTAAACAGTTGTGGCTCCTTTTATTTGAAAACATGTTTTGAACTACACTTGTATTGGAGTGTACTTACAAATTAATGACTTGCTCTGAGTACTTGTACGTAAGCCTTCGATACTTGTTAGTCCAAATCTTCTGGGTTACGCAGACTCGAATGAATAAATAAAATACTTGTACTTGTACTGATAACCAATTACCATTTATAATCTTATCATTTTATTAGAACTTATCCTCGCAGAACATTGAGTCTCAAGTTAAGTACACTTGAAGGATGGTCCTCATAAATCTTATACCTGCTAATCACAACAATACAAGAACCATGAATAATTGAACAATAATGAATTGATCAATAATTATTCCTCATAAATTATTAATGAACCCTCCTACCTTCCCAAAAGTAATTCACATTGATTCATTTCTGAGATTAGAAAGCAAAGATTGCTGAACTCAGACGTTATTTTAAAACTGGACACGGTTTGATAAGCACGTGTTCGAATATTCGAATATCAACATTAAGATTAAAAACGTGTGTGCACGAATTAAATCCCACTTTATTACCTGGCATTGAGTTGCTGCTGTTTGCAGTATTTTATCTTTAACGAGGACATCTTTGAGTTCGATGTGCACTACATTTGGTGGTCTGAAACTGATTTAAATGTGCGTGTTGGTTCATCATCATCACCATCATCATCATAATCATCACCATCAAAATCATCATCATCATCATCATCATCATCATAATCATCATCATCACCTCTCAACCCGAAGAGGTGATTAAGTTTTAGAGTTGTAATGAAAAAGACGTAAATAACATCTCCAGTCTTCCACTGCCTAAAATCCATCCATTACTGGACTTACGGGCAGAATTACCAGATGGGTTTGAGTGAGTGAGTGAGCGAGTAGTTGAATGAGTGAACGAATTGGAATTCATCAATGCGACGAATTTGGTGCTCCTGCTAACGAACATTATTCGTTTCAAATAAAACCATTCTTCACCAACATCGAATTATCATTGCACATAATCACGGTGATTGCGAGGAAGAAGATGATAATCATTAGGATTGATGATGATGGTTAGGATCGATGATGGTGATGATGGTTAGGCCCTCTGTGGTGGTGATATCTCCTCTTACTGTGCATGATTCATCTCTCGAAAGTAATAGAGGTTTCGATGATCTACATTCTCAACACCATGATGATGACGATGATGATGATGAAGATGGCGACGTTGACGAACTATTGTAATTAAAAGATAAAATAGCATACAAAAATTTAAAAAAAAAATAGCATATAAAACTTGATATCCAAATAAATGTTTTTAATATTTTGAAAATCAAAATTGCACCATCACCTTGTTATCATCACCATCATCATCGTCGTCGTCGTCATCATCATCATCATCATCAACATAATTCCTACAAAAGGCTGCATATGTCACCTTCAGAAATCCATCATTCCGTTTGATTGATGACTGCTAGTGACTGATTGAAGGTTTTCAATCACTGACAGAACAGCGATTGTTTCAATCAGCCTCAATCCTCATGGGTGGAATATTTCACGCTCCATTGATTTCGTCTTCCGAGTCAACGAACTTGATGCAACCTTCACAAAGACGCAATCTCACTCATGAGTCGATGAAACACGAAATAATAACAATCATGACCATCCTTATAACTTGTATAATAATAATCGTAATTATCATAACCATCTTTGAAACTATAATAATAATAATAATATTAATAAAAATAATATTAATAAAAATAATAATAATAATAATAATAACATTTACGTTCAAATACTCCGTTGCTGTAAAATGTTATTAAATCCTTCACACGTTCGTTGTTATATTTGTTGTTAGTTATTAAGAACATTATTAAGACAAATATTAAGTAACTGTTTAATTATCGGATCACCAAGTAATAAAGCAATATTTATTAAATAAGCAACTTATCAAACGAATGATTGAATGACGAATGAACGAATGAGAAGAGAATGAAAAGAGTGGCCAATAAATAACAGAAGCGCATGCGCAGACTCTCGTAGATAAAAATAGAGCGGACGGAAATTCCATTGGCATGACGAAGCGGTTTATCAAATCGTGGAAGGCCTCAGAAAGCCCTGCTACAATGAAATGCTCAAACATCAGTCATGCGTGACGGAGGATTAACTTTCAGCGAGAGAAGTCGGTGGAATATTTTTAAGGAAAATTTAGGAAAAAATGTTCGGTTTGACAAAAAATATTCATGATCTATATATTCATCATCTATATATTCATCATCTATATATTCATGATCTATATATTCATGATCTACATATTCATGATCCGCGCTAATGATGACTGGTCACTTAGATCCCTGATCATGATTTTTAACGGTTTTATTTATCAAGTCAAGTTGTAAAACCATCCAACTACATGAAATAATAATTATAATTATTAATAAATTGAACAAGAATCGGAGTAAGAGGCTATTCAAGAGGTGATTACAAAAGATCCGAGGCAAATAAATATAATAATTCTTTCAAATAATATTATTCACATTATTATTCAAATAATATTATTCAAATTATTATTCAAATAATATTATTCAAATTATTATTCAAATAATATTATTCCATATTTATGGCTTTGTTGTTACATTGCAATTTCATTTTCGAAAAGTTAAAATGTAATTTGAAGGTTTATTGAGCAAATAATGAAAATGTGAAATTTCGAAGAAGTTGTTGTTAATTATGAAATAAGTATTATTTAATCATTTTAAACATTTTACTTAAAATTTTGCAATCAAATTTAAGCAAAAGGTTGTCGGTAATTTTCAACATGTCAATATGATAATCACGTGATGCTACATGAAGCCACACAAATAATTGATATTACTGTTACTACTAACTAATAGATTAATTGCTAATATCAGATTTATGGTATTCAAAATTCAGCAAATTTGTTTTAAAATTTAAATAATTTTCATATTTAAATATATTTAGCAGTATTAATTGAGTGTTGTTTTTTATAATAAAACATTTGTTGCTTGCGAAACGGATTGGCTTGTCTGAATGTCACTTATTTTGACGGTGTCTCAATCAAATCATCCAAATCCCTCACTCAGTCATTCATTCATTCATTCATTCACTCACTCACTCACTCACTCACTCACTCACTCACTCACTCACTCACTCTGATCTTATATTTTAATCACACCGAGGCCACTAAGGATATTTATAAGCAATTTTCAAATGGGAAGTTATTTATTTCATTTATTTATTTATTCATTTCAACCAAAAAGTCATGCAAAGTTTATTTCAAGAAAATAAAACAAAATTAAAGTGGGTTTTAAATACCAATCATTGAATAAGTTGGGAATGAGATGATGATAACAAAATTAATTTCTTGCTTTTACAACATTAATTTATCTTAATAATAATAATTCTGATTGGACGACGTAGAAACATTGCACTGAGAATTAATGTCCTGGATTAATTGGGGCTCCTCTCATTAATGAGCTCCCTCGACATCCAAAAACCACCTTCTTAGCCCCATCGTGGTTTTATGGGACCGATTGTAATTGGAAGGATGGAGTGTAGCACGAACGAGTATCAAGTGTTTGGATGACTGAAATAGGATTGATTGACAGCGCATGTTACCCATCCAGGTGTGCCTTCTTGGAGCGGCGAAGTTGTAACTTAGGTCACATTTAAATCTTAATGGTTGGAGGTGCTGAGTGAAATGTATCATATTTACACATTTACACATTTATATATTTACGAACGTGGTGATCGTTCAAACCATTAATTAATAAATGGCTTGAAATGTAAACAAGAATTCATCAGATTTTATTATGTCTGAAGTATTTCGGAGGGACCACACATAATTTTCATTATTTTTTATAAATTAAGAAATATTCACGAATAACATTATAAGTTGCATGTCTACATGGTTGTTGTGTCCTTTTTACTGTGTTTTTGGAACCCCACGTTCCTGTGTGCAGGGCGGATCTAGAACACTTTGGCGGGGGCCGCACTCTGGAACCTAGACCCCAAAAGGTCAATCCCTAAACCGCTTGCTGATGCATATATAAGCCGGAGGATATTTTATAGCCATTTTGCTTGTTGTTTTTTTGAATCTTTAAAAATTTAATTATGAAATGGTTTCAGGTCTTTTATATTCAAATTTTCCTCTCAGCTGTTTTCATCTCAGAAAAGCTAATTCTGTCTGACCGCATGAATATCCTCTCCATACCATCACGGAAAATCTCCAAATTTTCTACTGTAATAAACCTCTTACTCCATCTCTAAATCATGCCAGTAACAGTGGCACCCATCAGATCATGGATGTTAAACTTTTTTTCATCTAGAATAATCACTGACTTTCGTAAAGTCTCCATAATCATCCGTGTTTTGCCCATTCTAGCTGTCTATCCTCTTTCTTGAGGTATGGGAGTTTTTAACGGCATTGATATTAATTATGCAAATTCGTGAAACCGCTCTTAATAGATATGACGAACAAATTGGCACATCAATTTGCATTTCTTGTTAAAACATGTAAAACATTCATTTTTAACTTTATTATAAAATTTGGTAATGATATTTAAATTATATAACCAAATTTGAGGTTATAAAATTCATATTTAAGAAAGATATGCGAAAAAATGTGGCGCTCCTAAAGAAATGACGACCACTGTATTTCAATATCTTGATGTATGTAAGTAAGGGTTAGAACATTCAGTTTGTCAGCTAGCATCGTTAGGCCGAAGATAAGTTTTTAAACTTTCGAGAGTCGAAAAACTTTGAATTGCCTGCTGTTATGGATGGTCATGTAGCCGAAATGAATAGAATCATTCTAACATTTGAATGTAAATCATTGTCTGCCCAATATATAGTATATCAATATATAATCTACAAAATTTGAGATGCGCGCCCAACATCTTTAACTTCATGCCATTTTACCCACCATTACCTATTTAATAATAAGGGTTTTTGAGAAGTTACAAGACTACAACAATGGATCAACAACGACAATTCTAGTAACTTTACCACAGTTACTAATATTTTCGTCCAAAGTCGTAAATTATTGAAATAAAATAAATTTTTTACATTAAAATAGATTTTTTTTATCTTATAATTTAAAACTCACGGCCTTCCCCCCCCTAAATCCGCCACTGCCTGTGTGATCAAGTTCCAGGATGACCGGATATTCGATGTCGGGCGATGTTTTAAACTTATTACATTCGCAATTATTTGGGCTCTTTTCCTTCTTTGATGGATGCTCATACGAACGGAAAGTGACCAACAATTTGAATTTTGAGTGGCATCCTGCTGTTGTTCATCAGTGATTGTTCATCTAGTGAAACAGTTCTTCTTTTTATGTGTGATTATTGAAATTGAACGAGATTCTTCGTCCAGATCTTTTTTCTTTCTTTCAGCACTTTTCTTTTGAAACGTTGTGATTAAATGTGATTAAAAAATGATTAAACGTGATTAAAAATGATTAAATGTGATTAAAAATGATTAAATGTGATTAAAAATGATTAAATGTGATTAAAAATAACACTTGGAGTTCCTTCAGTGAAGCAATTAGTGTTGCTCAATCAGGAATCTTGAACACTCGAAAGCAATGATTGTTCCAGAAAGTTCGAGAGACTTCGAAATTTTAGGCGGAGTTAACACCTGGGAAGTTCAGAAGGATTCAGAAAATCGTGGTGCTTCCAGTTCAATATTATTTATTTTTTATTTGATTGTTTATTTATTAAAGTCCCTTGCGTGATGATTTGAATTGCACGGTGCTACACTTGCATTCACCACTTACACGCGACTTTAGAAACTTGGTGGTCGGTGACATTTTTTAAAAATGGACAGAATTAAACACATTTTCATCACTATTTGAGCAAAAGTTCATTGATTTATGTTGCAGTAAATTAATTATTTTAAAAAGTCAAACATTCACGACCCTGGAGTCCACATAACCTAAAAAGATTTTTAAAATTTTCGTATTCAGTATTAAGTAAGTAATTAATTAATTTCATAATTTAATGTATTAATCTTCGTATCAATAAAATGAATAAAAGTTCTGTAAATAAATTACAAAATACTCTCCTTCAGAGTCCATTATTTTCCTGGAAATTAGGAAATTAATTGATCCAATTAAAATAAAAACTTTCCTCGGAAGACATTTTGACACCATCTTCGTGGCTGCCTGGTTCGTTCCAACGAAGAAATTCCATTTTGTCAATTTGGTGTCCAGGAACTGTCAGGCAGGATTTGACTTGAAAGTTCTGCTTTCGATTCATCCTTGTACTTCTTCATCATGCTGTTTAGTTTCTACTTTACTTCATGTTTTCCTCCATCCATTCGTCAATCCATCCAACCGTCCGTTCATCCATCCATCCGCCTAAAAGTTCTTCCATCCACCATCAACAACCACAAGCAATCCATCGACCACTCCGCTTGAGAGGTGCTCAGCAAATGGATGACCATTGATGAGTGGTCTTGACGAAGAAAAGGAGCACAATGAAGCAGCCGCAATTCCTTGTTCTTCATCCATCCATCCATCCATCCATCCATCCATCCGTCCGCCCATCCATCCGTCCGTCCGTCCATCCATCGATCAAACAAAATATTCGCTAAACGACCCATTCCATGTTCTGTGCATCAGCCTCTGCAATTCATCAATGTTCTCCGCTTGTGTCTTCAAAAGTGGACTCTGTCTTTCGATTGGTTGCTTATGTCATCGGCATTTACGAACGGATGATGGCGGTGATGATGATGCTATTGTGTTGGTGATGATGACGACGACGACGATGATGATGATGATTATTATTATTATTATTATTATTACGGTGGTGTTGGTAATGGTAGCACTGGTGACGATGATGGGGACAACGGTGACATCCGTCCGTCCATCCACACACAATAGAATTTTTTATCCCGCCATCAATTTTCAAGAAGTTCATGAAGTGGGAGGACTTGAAGGAGTTGATTGGAAAGGTCCGTGATTTCCATCTCAGATGAGCTCAGAGTGGATCCCTGCTGGTCGAGTTGGTTTTGGATCGCCATGGGGACAACATTTTCATCGTTGCTGATCCTCTTCTTGTTGATATTTCTGTTATACTGCATTTGCACACGATGCTTGCTAAAGAAACGGAGAGAAAAACAAGTTTCCNTAATATCATAACAACAACGTAATAACATAATAACATAACAACGTAATAACGTAATAACATAATAACATAACAACAACGTAATAACGTAATATCATAACAACAACGTAATAACATAATAACATACTAACATAATTTCTATTTGCTCCAATAAGTTTTGTGACTTCAATCAAATATTGTCAACCAAGGTCTGTTGATGTCGTCGGACGTTTCCATGCCAACGCCGTACAATTTAATATTTTGTAAATGCGACTTTGAAACCTTAGCACAAATTATTCAGTAACGCTTGATATAATGTTATGTTGAATCACATTATTTGGTTGTAATGATTATTTATTAATTACGTTTGTGTAGCTCTTATTTGTACAAATGATTTCAATACTTTAAAGAGATTATTATTATTTTGGTGATCATCATCTACTGCATTGAAGACAAGCAGAATGATACGGTATCACTATTCGGGTGATACAGTATCCCTGCTTCTCTTGGAGAGCATAAATAAGGATGCCGTTGAGATTTTGGATGCTCCAAGAATTTGTCTCATACTCCTCAGAGGGTTGCAATGTACTATTATGGAGCATAAATCAAAGAAATTCATACGCTCCTACATACTTGAGGTGGCCCGATAGATTGGTGGGTGGAAGGGTGACTGGATGGACGGATGGATGGATGAATGAAACAGATGGATGGATGGATGGATGAAACAGATGGATGGATGGATGGATGGATGAAACAGATAGATGGATGGATGAAACAGATAGATGGATGGATGGATGAAACAGATAGATGGATGGATGGCTGATTGTTAAGCGAAACGCCAGACAAACAAATGAGAAAGTCAATTTACAGACGAGTGTACTGCCCAATTATTGATTTCTCATTTGCAAAATTAATGTACACCCAACTCAATGCTTGGCGGTTCAAACGCACAGAAGTTCATTAATATTGCCTTCATCGCAGACATTTGAAAGCTTCATACAAACTTTTAAGCGATATAATTGTAATTTAAGCCATATTTACATAAAAATATAACTACTAATAAAACTTATTTTTAAAAAAATTAAAAATATGAAATAAAATATTGACGCTTCAATTGTTTTAGAGGATCCAATGAAGCATAATTCAGAGCGGAAGTCATTTCCTATGCACATTCCTTGAAACACCTCAATGAACTTCTGACTTAAAGGTTTCAATTCTTCCCATTTTGTTTATTTAATGATTTCGTCATCATCTTCATCGTCGTCGTCGTCGTCATCACCGTCAACGTCGTCTTCATCGTCGTCGTCATCATCACCGTCAACGTTGTCTTCATCGTCGTCGTCATCATCATCGTCAACGTCATCTTCATCGTCGTCATCATCATCACCGTCAACGTCGTCTTCATCGTCGTCATCATCACCGTCAACGTCGTCTTCATCGTCGTCGTCATCATCACCACGAAATCAATTAAGGTCGACAGAAACGGTGGAGAATAAAAATAGAAATTGCTAATAAACAAATTTATGAACCTCAATAAGTAAATGGCGTCGACCTGATTTTCCGACCAATGGCAATTAAGATATTGAGGTCAGATCTCCTCCCCAAGGAAATAAAGTGTCCAATGTGTGCTATCTGCCTTAAACGTTATTCGGCAGTTTCAAAGTGATGGCCGTTTTAAGACTTCAACCATCGCACGAAGCTGCACGAGGCTTCAAACATTTTTATAATATTTTATATTATATCGCATATTATTACGTTGTGTTGTAATTTTATTATGCTACACTAACTTACGTTAAGGGACATTGTAACATTTCATAACACGTAAATGTCATCATGACATGACTTGACATCACAACATGTTTTTCACATCACATCGCATCACATCGTGTTATATTATATNCATACCATACCATACCATACCATACCATACCATACCATACCATACCATACCATACCATACCATACCATACCATACCATACCATACCATACCATACCATACCATATCATATCATATCATATCATATTATATTATATTATATTATATTAAAACGAGAATGGATATTCCCGCCGGTGACTGGAATGAATTTTAAGGTTGAAAATTTATTCCGTGGTTATCACATTCCCTCGTGAGTTGACTTAGAACCTCTGCATTTTAATCAGTTGTGAAGGTTGAAGTAATAATAATTCAATAATATAAATAGCTTAAAATGCTTATTCTTGTGCTTGATTGTTGAGCAAAATAATGTAAAATATTCTGCTCATTAAAATTGTTCTATTAAAATCTTATTAAAATCTAGTCTTACTTCTTCAAAATAATAAATGATTTTATAGATTGAAAGTGTTTTCTTGAAATAATTGATTGTAATCATTTCGAATCTATTGAAATGCTCTGACGCAATCCATCAGAAATGGAAGTAATTGTTCAGAATATTTACATAAAATCATTCAATTATTCTTTGCAAAATCGTATCTGCGTTAAGAATTTGATTTTATATCAAAATAAAATAAATGTTTATTTATTAATGCACTTTAAATTTAATTAAATAAATGTAATTTTAATAAAATTAATTTAATTGAAATAGAAAAATTCTAGATTCTCTAAGGAAATCGATTACGACTGAGGATTAGTTGTGATGATGTCATGAGCTTGTTTGATTGATGGATGGAAGGTGTTGATGGGTGGATGTTGTTTCTGAAGCTGTAATATTATTTTACACATAATATTATATCATGAAGTGCTTAAACTTCTGCTTATTTTACTCGTTAATGTGAATTTACTTTATGATTTTGGTGCAAGCGTTTCAGTTGTGATGTGATTTCTGTAGAGAATAACGTAGGATGGAAACAGATTTTAAAGACTCGTTTCATTCCAATTTTAAGAAAAATGCGTTCAAATCTTGAGAAGTGTTAAACATGAGGACGATATTTGAAGACAGGAGGTGAGAAAGTGAGACATTCTCAGACCATCCATCGACCAGAAGAGCCCCATTAGCATATAAAGCACCCGGGTTTGTTAGAATCGGCCGATAAACCTCCAGGCTTAATTGAGCGCCTTTATCACGTGACAGAATCTTGATAGATTTAAACTTCTCTCACCAATCGACCTCATCTCTCCTCATAGACGAGAGACTTTCCCTCAATTTGCTCCGAGACAGGCATTGAAAAACGAACGAACTAACTTTTTATCCTCCCCTAATCCAGGCCAACAATGTCCAGCATCCAGCCGGACTTAACGGAATTCTCCTACCAACTGCAGGACGAGTCCAGATTATCCGCTCTATGCTCCAGCGACGTCGTCGTCTACTGCAGTGGAAGCGGCGTCGAATGTGTTGCTATGGAGCCGTGTTCGAGCGACGAGTCGAGAGTTCACAGGCTGGAAAATCCCGAGAAGAACGAAACCCGCGAGAGAGTCGTCAAGGGAAACTTGGAAGATTCCCGGTTCTCCGAGGTGTCGGAAAATTCTGGTTTCGCTTTCGACAACAGCTTCGGAGCGTGTCGCCTGTGCTGCCGTTGTTCATGTTGTCTTGACAACCGGAACGTCAAAAACTGTTCCGGGTGGAGCTCTAGAAACGAGTCCCAAGCTAAAGGGATTCGAATTGTCCCCGTGGAATGTTTCGACTTGCTCAACCACGACAGCAGCCTCAGAACTCCTCCATTCATTCACAGCTCAATCCAATCTTCTGCGACGGAGAGGAAGTCAACCAGAAAAATGGACACCTTTCTCAGTCAGACAAGCAATCAAAATATGTTCCTTTTCAACGAAAAATCAGAAAACCTCCCCCTCAGAATTTCACTTTCCCTGACCTTAGGAGGTCTCTTTGCGGCTCTGACATTCCTCTGGCTGTACCTGATGAACCCGGAATTCAACTTCCTCATCGTGGGTCTCCTCTCGTTCCTAATGCTGGTCGTGACCTTCGGCATCGTCTTCAAATCTGTGTTCGTTCGATGCGTGTCTTCAGTACTTCTTCCCTCACTGGCAACAGGAACTGGAAGACTGAGCCTGGTGCTACTTGTACTAGGTTACGATTTCTTTACGATTGGTCAATTATTTCAAAATATTATTTCAATAAATTATTTCAATAACGATAATTATATCTATAACATCATTCATTATGTACTTTATTGATGACTTATGCAGTTACTAAGAACATTTGTATTTGTAAATTGCATTTATCATATTATTTATCATATTTACAACAATTAACATTGTTACAATTTTGTTAAACTAATCTATTTTTAAATCAATTTTTATTAAGGATCATTGTATCATTTGTGGAGGATGTAATAATAAAAATGATAAACAGCGTAGACATAATAATTATTAAATTATGAAATGTATTCACCTAATATAATTCATATATAACATAAATATGAATTAATGCAACAACATTAACAAAAGCAGAGATAAGCGGTTATTGACCGTTAATTGATGAACAATAATCTACAATTTTACTCTATTTAAATTACTTTCGTGTTAATTCCAAGTTAAACAACAAAAGTTGAAATTGAATATTTAAAAATCTTCTTGGAATCCTTTAGAAGCATTTAATTGTGCGACATGACAAGTGTACTTGGTGATCCTGAGTGCAAAACATTGATAATGACATTTATTATTAAATATTAATTATGTTAAAATTCATTTCAATAAATATTCAACAATAGATATCTCTTGATTTATTGAATCAAATTAATTAACATAACATAATAAATTATTATTCAATACATAATTAATTAGTTAATTATGCATAATTAAATTGCTAACCAGCGTTTCCTAATTTGAAGCAAGGTGACGCAATTGTAAAAATAGTTTATTCGAAAGAATAGATTGTGAATAAATCTCTTACATTCTTTCAATGATTTCTTTTTAATATTCCTAACGATTGCATCAGTAAGTCACTGAAAAATGAAACCACTTCAAAACATAATTCTCCTTTGTTTATATTATTTAAAAATCATTTCGCACTCAATTATTTTGTAATTACTTTGTAATTATCTCACAAAATAGAATAAAATATTTGTTGTGAATGACGTCATGAATCTCTAATTCAACACGAAGATTTCTTCCTGTTCACCCAAAAACTCGTGGGAATCTGCGGCTTCTTTGGGCAGATGCGGTTTTTTGCAAATTTTTATTTAAATATTTAAAATATTATTTTAACAATTATTTGTACTTAAAAACATTTATTATTATGGTGGTTTAAGCAGACTAATGTCTGTATGATGAACAACTCACACCACATCACAAAAAGGATGCTTCCAAATAATTGGAAGTTCTTAGCGTAATTAACTTAGAAAAACACGAATAATATTGATGGATCATTGACCAGCTCTTTGTTATAAAAATTGTAAGATGTACAATAATTAATGAAATGTTATTCGTGTTGTTAGAACGAAAATTCCAACTCGTTGAAAACCTTTATGAACAACAGCTTTTTTGCATTTTACATTCTTCAATTATCAATTTATGATTCTTCTGTTAGTCATCGTCACCACCACCACAACCACCACAACCACCACAACCACCACCACCACCATAAGCGGCATCATCATCATCTCCAGTTTCCTTCATCAGGTTTTTACCCAAGAAGCCCTTGATTCAAGGTGATTAATCACAGAAAAAAAAATTCATCTCAGCCCCAAAGGTGAAGAGGATTTCAAGGGTGGCACTCATTTATTAAAAAAATTGAGGAATTCACGCCAAGTACGTGTTCTGGGGGGTTATTCATAAGCCACGTAAATGGAACTTGTAAATGGCTCTCTAGAGGTATTTATAAGTTACCTTTCAAAATTATTAATAAATCACCTGTTAAAAGTATTTATAGATCACCTTGTAAAGGTATTTATAGATCACCTATTTAAGGTATTTATAAATCACCTGTTAAAAGTATTTATAAATCACCTGTTAAAGGCATTTATAATTCGTGTCCCTATCAACAGTCGGCATTCCCTGCATTTGATTAGCTCAATACAGTACAAGTAGAAGTTTATTTATGGCTTAAGATCTCGCACATAAATAAATCTGTGTTCAATATGACGTTTATTGAGTGGCATTTGATGTTCAAGTTGTTTGTTAAAGAGTATTTGAAACAATACATTTTCATTGAAAAAAGATACGACGATGACATCATCTGGTCGAACTCGTGCGATCAGTTTACATTAACGAATGACATCAGGAAGATGTTGAGAAAGGGAACTAGTGCTGAGAAATAATTAGTATTAAATTTATTCTTAAGTTTGTGTTTATAATATATATTCTTTATAACATTAATAATGTTCTTTATTTAGTTATAATAATAGTTCAGTTAATAACATTTATTGCAAAACAATATCATCTATTTGATTAGTTGATTTATTCAATATTTAATGGAGACATTCATGTTAAAGTTCTGCATTTCCTATTAAAATTCAACTTTGGATTGAAAAGTTTGTTTTTTAGAAAACCAATAATTAATTTTTCATTCACAATATTCCTTTTTGCCTCCAACATTCTTTTACTTGCTTTCAAGCAGCAATGGCATCGTAAATTGAGGTCTCAGAGTCTCGTTGGTTGGAAATAATACAAACAAACTGTCTTTATTTCAAACACTTCATTTTAAACCACTTGTGAGATTAATGGCTGATTTTGTTGAATTTCTTTTTTTAAATAATATTTTAATATTTTTATTGCAGTGGATAAATCATACGTCGGTTTTATTTTCCAGTTACACCTTTTCCTAAATCGCATATCGAGCTTTAAACTCGAGAGAAACTGAAAGCGAGGAGCATCG
The DNA here is from genome assembly GCA_011800805.1 of Hirudo medicinalis. NCBI lineage: Eukaryota > Metazoa > Annelida > Clitellata > Hirudinida > Hirudinidae > Hirudo > Hirudo medicinalis. Next base: position 64,949 of record MPNW01000381.1, read on the forward strand.
TTTGTTTGTTTATTTTATTAAAGTCCGTGCGTAACTGAGATGATTTGGGATTGAGGAGCTTTGTGCTCCCGCGTGGCCTAATTTAAGACTTCGCCTCTCGCGATGGCAGCACGGGTTCGAGTCCCATTGCGAAGCACCCCCTCCCAATCACAGTTCTTTAAGGGCAAGTGTTACTGGCTGAATTTGAAGGACATCAATAATAAATTTAATTGTAATTGATATAAACTGAGTTTGATTTGAGAAGTCAGTTTTTAAAAGCTAGTGTGATTCATAAAATTCCTTGATATTCAAATATTATATTCAAGGCTGACGGAAAAATATCTTCAGAGAATTAGTTATTTGCCAATCAATGGAAACACAAGAACAACCAAGTCACGTTCCCTTCTTCATCGACCTGCGAACATTGATCCAATGAGGACAGCAGTTTTCATCAGCCACACACATTATAGTTATTTACTGACTAATTATAAATATTTACTGGGCACTGCATTTATTTAGTGCTTATTATTATTTATTTTTTATATTCATATTTACTTGCATTCTATCAATCATTTGATTAGCGTTTGATAATTTTGTGAACATTGTTTTTCTGAAGAAAGGAGATTTTAAATGACTAATTTCAATGTTTCCAAATAAAGCAATGAATTATTGATTTAATGAATTTATAAATTAATTGGTCAATCCTAATACAACAAAAGATATCAAATAACAATTTATAAATTAATTAGTCCTAATACAATAACCGATAGTAATTGAAAAACAAAAAATAAGAATAAAACACTTTTTTTAAACTTTGGATTGAAGATCGTTGCAATTTGTAAATAATAATTACTGAGGTGTTGAAACTGAACATGATTTGAATGTTTTCAGATATTTTTTAATTTTTCATTTTTATATTTTTTTTTATTTTTAATATTTCAATTCATAATTAAGGAGGTTCAGACTCAAATTAGTTAATCACGTTATTTATTAAAACAACATTATTATTATTATTATTATTATTATTATAATTATTAATATTATTATTAACGATAATGTCGTTGCAACAAGAACATAGTATAATAAGTATAATAACAACTTTTCAATATTAATTCCAGTGCGAGGCTATAATTTCCAACAAGACTTTGCAATTGTCAAGGCATGGTTTTATTGAGTTTTAAAATAATTTTTCACTGAAATCCGTAAGAATTATTTAATTTCTGATGTTCCCTCGTAATTCTTTTGTCGAATGTTCGTGACAAATGCTTTGCACGCAGCACAATGAAATATTTCCATCGATTTTAACCTCTGCTCCTTCAAAATATCAGCGCTGATATGCTTTTTTGTGTTTTAGAAATAATCATCAATCACCACCTCATATCATCTTATTCGTCAACATGTCTGTGTAATAGAAAATACTATCGAATAAACAAAAGCTCCAAGTAATAATAATTAATAATAATAATAATAATAATAATAATAATAATAAGATTTATTGTGCTTTGTTGGTTGGAAAGTTGGTTGAAAGAGCATTATTTAAATTTATGAAAATAAATCCAATTTAATTCCTAAATGACGTAATGGTTGATTAAATTAAATAGCTCACGAATAATTACTCAACCTCTTATTAATTCTTCATTTCGCAGCTGACAACTCTTTGCCAAGTTGTCGATTTGAAGACCAATTACTGCATTCCAAATCATCGCACTATTACTACATTATCATTGGTTTTATGTAATATTATTATTATTATTATTTATTATTATCATTTGTTGTTATTGTTATTATTATTTATTAATATTATTATTTCTTCATATAAAGACCTTGCACTCAAAGAAGTTGTTTTGGCGAAAGAGGAAGTCTAACGGCTTTTCATTGAAAGACACAATTGAGGCCTCGATGAATGAATGCATGCATGCAATTCATTTTCTCTGCTTCAAATAAATGCATTTCAAATTTAAATTCACGTGAAACATCTCAAGATTAACCAATCATAATGCGATTTTTTGCTAAACATTTAATTCTATTAATTCTGAAATGTGAAGATTAAAATCGGTAGTAAAATGTTCAGTTTCAGAACTTGACTTCATGAAGCCCTGAGGACCCCAGGAGGAGGCGCTACATAAATGGAAGCTTTCGAGTGGCTTTAAAAGGGGACCAGACTTATTTTAAGCCACATTTTATACGCGCTCTGGAATTTGCCATTTAGATAGGAATAGAAGATGTACACAAATTTAAAAAAGAAATTATTAGCAAATAATTGTCTCAAATTTTGAAGTTGTCACAAAGTTCCATGTCACATTTTCTTTGTTCTTGATGAAAAAAAAAATATCAATTATTTCAATCGCGATGCTCCTGATGTAAACATTTTGTAACGTAATTATTTGTTAATCAATTTTTTGAAAATATTTGAGCCAAAATGTAAATTTACTTATTAAGATATTGCAATTATTTATTGGTTTTATTTATTTATTTATTTATTTGTTTGGATTACAAGGTTACTTTCATGAATATTAACAAGATAACACATACACATACGATGATGTTAGGATGTCATGTACTCAACAAATAAAAAGGAAAGTAATTTTTATTTTTATTAATTATTGTTAATGTAAAATATTGTTATAATATTTGATGATGTCAATAATAACAATAATAATTCTGAGTCATCATCAACTTAAGGCAACTTTAATTAAAGCACAGTATTTGCAAGTAGACAAATAATAGAAAGTTCAAAACTTTGTGTAAAATCACAAAATGATTGGAAGCAATAAATTCTAAGAACGGCAAACGTTGCTTTGACATAAATTTAAAAGTCAGACTGAATCCTGGGCGTCTCAATTGCAGGAGCCTGTTAAGATCGGATTACTTTAAATGAATTAATAAATTTTAATGAATTTAAAATGATGTAATAATAATAATAATATAATTCAATTTATTGTATCTAAAATAATAAAATGTAATTATGATAATTAAATTTAATGCATTTATAATGATATAATGTAATGTAATATTAATTATGATACAATGTTATAGTAAATATTATTTTAAATTATTAAATTATATTACAATGTTTTAATAGAATTGCTTCAATTGTAATTAACTTTAAAAAAATTTTAATTCTAAAAATAATTATTCTTCTACAAATATTTGAATTTATAAAATTATAATTTAGGTTATTAAAAAATAGTTGAATTGACTTTCTTCGGAAACATTTTAATTCCATTCTTAAATCAGTCACGTGTGCTTAAAAACCCTTCCTCTCCAAATCTTGCTGGATTTGAATGCTGGAATTTATTGAAACAATAAATATATTATTTATAATTATTGAATTCCAATATTTACTGAATAAATAAAATCGCAATTGAGAAATTACAGTTTTTCATTCGTTAAAAATCACCAAACTCTAAAAAATCTCAGTAACTCAACCGCTACCGGTCCTGACGGCATATCAAATATTTCACTCAAAAATGTGCTCATAGTTTGGCAATTCCATTAACACACATTGTCCATGAAAACTTGTCAGTTGCCAGATGAATGTAAAACTGCTTCGCACCCCGATTCTCAAGAAAGTCCAACCAGCTTGCTTCCTATATACTATTGTCCCTTCTCACTCAGGTGCACTTGTTGTCGTGTCATGGAGAAAATTGTGAATGAAAATTACTAGCGCACCTCTCAACTAATAACCTCATTAAAAGCCAGCAACATATTTTCTTCGGATCCAAATCAACATCTCAAACATCCCTAAATGCATCCATGACTGGAACACTGCCACACAGCAAAAAAAACCACCGATATTATTTATTTCGACTCCCAAAAAGCATTTGACTAATTAACATCACTAAAAATGTTTCTTTGAACAGAGTTGTTGCCGTCTGAAACTCCCAGCAGACGAGGTGGTGTCTGGCGGGACTTTTTCTCGATTTAAGTCATTATTACTCGACGCCGATTTAACAAATTTCCTAACAATTGCCTTCTCATGTTCTGTCAACATCGCTTTTTCTCATTCATTGTTCATTGTTTCTCTTCCGCTTTTTTGCTGAGGTCGTGTTAGTGGCTTAAGAATATCCCTTCGACGGGATAAATAAATAAATAAAAAATAAAAATAAATATATAACTATTGTTCGAAATTTAAAAAAAAATTTTTGTTATGATGTTGTTATTATGTTGTTGTTATTATTATTATTATTATTATTATTTCTACTATATATTTATATCTACTGTATATCTATGCGATTACTATTATTATTAATAATATAAAAATCATTGTCAGATCAAAAATATTAAATTATAAAGTAATATACAAATCATCGGAAATTCATTTTTCAAAATATTGTTCGCTCCTGGCGCCAATTAAAGGAATCTTGGCGCAGTCAGTGACGCATTGAGGTGCTTAGCGCTCTGTTGAAAGCGCTCGATCTTCACTTATTGACTTGGACAACGGATTTGTTTTATGTTTAAATGCTGTCCTCTGCACTTCCATGTTATTATGTTTGTTATTCTATGTTATTCTGTTTGTTGTTCCTTGTCATTCTGCTTGTCATCGTGTGCATGCCTTGTGACACACTTTTGTGATAATACTTAATGCTTAAGTAATCTTAACTTAAAGTTCTTGAGTTGTGACGTGTTCTTCAACATAAATAATTCTCAAAATAATTACAAACTTAATTTCTGAAGTGAAAATTTATGTTCGTAATACCAAAGGAAGGAGAAGGGCAGACGAACGAATAAATGAATAAACTGATAGACGTTGATGATGATGATTTCCGTAATAAAAGAGATCATGAAATAGTTTAATCTCTTTTTGAAGCCACAAATTAACTTTTGAGGTTTAAATTATTTATTAAAATTTTAATTATAAAATAATTTTAATTAAATTTTATTACAAAATAATAATTCCAGCAATATTTACATAACAATTTCGAGAAGCGAAGAACGAATTTTTATATTTTTAGTATAAAAAAAAGTATGTTTTCATAAAAGTCTTAAATTCTCATTTATCGGTCATCCGAGTCATCTTAGTAAGATCCTCCATTAAGAGGGTCGTCATTAACTTTCCACTTCCCTCCCACAGGTTGCTTACTGTGTGGTCCTCTGACCAACATCAGCACCAATCTCAAACAGATGGCGCTCTATTACGAATGTGTCCGTCTTCATCATCATCATCATCACTTTCATCTCGGTAACCATAGCGACCCGAAATTAACACCATCGTCTTCGTCTTCGTTGAATTCACCTCCAGTACCTCTGCAATCATCATCATCATCATCATCGCCATCAATGAGCTATGTGATACTGCCACCGGAAGTGATTATGTCACCATCATCATCATCATCATCATCATCATCATCGTGGACTCACGTGAGAGAAGAGCAACATAACGACAGTGTTAGCAAGCTTTTGTTATCATCTCAACGGGTCATTGAGTCCTTGCAGACTCTCAGCGGAGGTCTCAGCCAACATCATCATCATCATCACAACCAAGATCAACATCGTCTTCATCATCATCATCATCATGACGACATCGGTCATAAGGCAAGCGAGTCTGGATCGGACTCCGCAAAGAAGGTTTTGCAAGGGATCGAACATGTGAGCATTTTGTGATGAAACAACTAGGTGGTCAATAAAACATTTTATTACAATAATTATTGTTTTATATTATAATAATATTAATGCACACTCTCTCAATGATTCCACGATGCCGTTGATGATATCATCAATCACCACCATCACCGTCATCGTCATCACCACATGACTTTCCGTGACCTCATTAACCTCTGGAACCCAACTCGTGTTGGGGTGTCGGAGTATAAATCCACGGGTCGCTTCCTATGGGAGTCATAAGACCACCTCCCCACCCAGCCATGATGAAACCCCCCTGGCGATGGGGAGAAAACATTTTTCTTGTCTTTTCTTTTTCCGTCGGAGAATAAAATATGAAAAAGAGGATGTCTTGCATCAGGACCTCAAGGGAAAGTCTCGAATCTAAGATTAATTTTGAGATTATAATTTCAAGGCGTGTTTTCAAGCCCACGTGTTTATTTAGGCTTAACAATGCAGTCTTTATTTTGTTTAATTCGCAAAAAAATTGAATAAAATATTACTTTTTTCCATACTTGGATGACTTGCAAATTACCCCAACATGCAAAACTCACTCGTAAGGCCTTAAATTCCGAACTCCTTCCAAGCGAAAAATTTCATTTTCTTTCTTTTTATTTTAAATAATTTAATATTTGTTGGTGGGAAAAAACTTTTGCCTCTCTGAGGTCAATGATCTGACCCTTGAAGGTCAACTTAATGACCTCTGCAAAAGTGGGGATACGTGAGCGGATGTCAGTGATTTTACTTTCTGTTTCATGTGAAAACAAATTGCATCTTGTTGAACAAACAAGGTTTGAAGTTATTGTTATTATTCTGATTTATTAAGTAAATAAGTGGATAAGTATATATATAATATATTCTGTGGGACGAACGAATGAAAGTTATGGATGAATAAGTGGACGGATGGACGGATGGATGTTTGATATTCAAGTCGTGGGGTCCATCCAGACCAATGTATGTTCGCATGACTTCCAGAAGAAATGACCCCGTAATTGTGCCCATTTGATTCTCTTGGGTGAAATTAATGATCGGGTCGATTGCGGTAGGAATCGAACAGTGTTGTGAAACAGCGCTATATAAATGGCTATGCACTCATGACTGGATTTAAGTGGTCAAGATAACAAAAAAGCTTTAAAGATATATTGGATGGACCATTGTCATCCAATCCTTGCGTTATTTGGTTGTGATGGCGATGATGATGATGATGATGATGATAATAATAATAATAGTTAATTTATAATGCGCCATTTGCATAGCGTCAGAGGCGCCTAAATGATGATGATGATGATGATGATGATGATGATGATGATGATGATGATGATGATGATGATGATGATGATGATGATGATGAATGATGATGATGATGATGATGATGATGATAATGATAATGATAATGATTATGATTATGATATGATGATGATGACGAAGAAGAAGAGAAGAAGAAGGAA
>MPNW01000381.1:86014-132410 GCA_011800805.1 Hirudo medicinalis
TAGTAGTAGTAGTAGTAGTAGTAGTAGTAGTAGTAGTAGTAGTAGTAGTAGTAGTAGTAGTAGTAGTAGTAGTAGTAGTAGTAGTAGTAGTAGTAGTAGTAGTAGTAGTAGTAGTAGTAGTAGTAGCGGCCGACGTTGCAATCAGAGGTGCAGTGAGAAGATGGCTGCGATTGCCGAAAGATGCAACGAATGCATTCCTGCATGCCTCCGTCAAGTTTGGAGGTCTGGGGGTTCTACAGTTGAAAAATTGGATTCCGGAAGTCAGGATCCAAAGAATGACCAAAGTCGTGCAACAAGCAAAACGGAACGACGATGGATTCCTCATGGAACTCTTTCATCACAACACAACCGTCATGAGCGAAGTGAGAAGGTTCGGGAAACCCCAGCTGAACAAAGGAAGTGCGGAGTCATCAAATCTCCGACGCGTGATTGCTGGGGAGCAACTGTATCAAACAGTAGATGGATACTGCCTAAGGTCGTTTGTAAATGCCATCGCTCCCAGCAAATGGCTGGAGGACGGTGTCGACAGGATGCCAACCCAGAAGTTCTTGCAATGCATAAAGGTTCGTGATGCGGTCCTTCACAACAAACTGCGATCGGCAAGGAAAAATCCAATGGCCAATACAACTTGCGATGCCGGCTGTGAAAAAGTAGAGTCTCTGGACCACATTGTTCAGAACTGCCACAGAACCAATGGTCCGCGCCACGCAAGACATGACGCCGTCGTAAGAATGCTTGAGAACAGACTGAAGGAGAAAGGCTACGAAGTTGGAACCCAGAATTCCGGAGAGACAGAAAGGGCTGATCTCAGCTCTCATATGGAATTGGAGGGGTCTTTGAAGTCCTGGGGGTTTTGGAAAGCACATGAAGTCACAAGAAGTCTTCTCATGTGGATGTCAATTCGAGTATTGCAGGAGACCTATAAGATCTAGAAGTTCTTCAAGCACAGCATCTGGAGAAGACACGGAAGAAGAGACCGAAGATTGACGATGGACAATACTATTAATATTACAATAACTGCTTAGATTTTGACAAATTTCTATATTCAAAATTGCAATCAATGTTCACACTGTGGTCCTTGGGTGATCCCTGACCTGTCTGAGGACCTTAAATATCATGGAGGTGTTTTGTGCTGATGGTTTTATAGAACGTGTTTTAGGGCTGAATAAAATGCTTCAAATTAATAGTGTTAGTAGTAGTAGTAGTATCTTTACTTATTAAGAATTAATGCTACAATAATCATCAGTGTGGAGCAGATATTTGTCTAATTTTAAGGATGAAACGTGAAGAACAGACTCATCCTGGAAACGAAAAGCAGCAACATCAGCAACAACAAAGTTTGAGCCATCAACAGCAACATATTCTCCTTCAACAACTGAGAAGGTACAAGGACATAAATAATATATTGATTATTTATTGAATGGTAATAATGATTATTAATTATTGAATGGTTATTTAATATTTTGTCAAATATTCTTATGAAGATCCAAAAGACAGGAGTTCAAACGCGATGTCAACAAGTTGAAAAAAAATTGGACTTGTATATGTTTTATTTATGTGAGAGTACGGATCCAATATTAGAAAATCAGATTTATTAGCGAAAAAAGGAATTATTTGGATAAACTACATTAAATTGTAAAATAATAATAATAATTATTATTACAATGACAGTAATAACATCAATAATTATAACATTAATGTTTTGTCAATCACGAATGTCATCATGAAGTGCATAATTTTTAAATTCCTTCTTCCAATCGTCAGAAAACATCTGCGTCCATACGTTGTAAAATTGAATTTTTTTTAAGAATCCGCTTCAATCCAAGCCACTCTCGTTGCATCTTTCAAATTCTGAATCGAGTAAATTTGTCTTCTATTTTCTATTTATTCTTCTTCCTCAGCACACCTGGCATTTTCAATTAAATAAAGATTTGAAGTTCATAATTACAAAGATTCCCTTGCCTAATTCGGATCAAGGTGAATTTGTTGAGAAATGCTATTGCAAATAATTAAAAATCATTACAAATCCCATATCCATTAATGACTTCGTTTAAGATCAAAATTCGCTTTTGATTAATCATATCATATAACCAAATCATATTCATCCTCAATTGACTGAGAATCTATTCGTAGAAGTGATGATAATCAATTCTTTCCCGAATGTTGGAGGAATCCTGACAACTTGTGAGAAGAAGTATTCACCTTCGAGTCATTCAGTGTTGTTTTAAACGCTTCCTGTTTTAAAAGGTTCTTTGAAATTATTTTAGCTTCATCGAAGCATTTGGCTCTCTGACGTCATAGGACTTATTAGCCATCACATCAAGGAGTTTCATTCCTGGATGGATGGATGGATGGTTGATAAAAGGAAAAGAGTGATGGAAAAGTGACAAACAAAGAGGAGGGATTCGATAAACAATGGAAACGAAAAGAAAGAAGCATGTTGCTTCATTCCATTCTTTGTTCAAATGAGCATAATCAATCCAATAAAAACTTCCAGTCTTAGGACAAAACTGAATACATCGCGACGTCTTTGTCTATTTCTGTTTAAATATGTTTTCATAATATTCCTTTAATCATGGAATCCCTTTGTTGTTGCTGTGGGAAAGTTACATTTGTTCCCAGTGGTTCTTTCGGAATTGCGAAAACCATAACATTAATGGTGTTTTAGTGACATCGAAATGATGATGATGATAAGGATGATGACGATGACGACGATGATGATGATAATGACGGTGATGATAATGATAATGATGATGACACNGAATTGCGAAAACCATAACATTAATGGTGTTTTAGTGACATCGAAATGATGATGATGATAAGGATGATGACGATGACGACGATGATGATGATAATGACGGTGATGATAATGATAATGATGATGACACCTTCCACAACTACCAAAACTTGCACAACCATCAATCAATTGATCCGCGCTTTAAAAAAAAAAGCATGCACCATCTGGCACCAAAACTCGTTCTGGACCAAAGTCCGTCATCTATCATCGTTGTGTCATCTGACGCGCAAGAACACAAAGAACTAACTCATTGACGCAATTTTTAAATTCAAGTCATTCTTTGGAAAAATCATCGCATCGACAGGCAGAACCAGCAGAGGTCATTTCAAGGTCATCTGAACGACAACAAAGACGTCTGCAAACCGCTGGATGAAACTGAGATTTGCCTCCCTCTGCAGAACTCTACCTTCATCTGCAGGCCTTCCAAATGGGCCAGCGAAGCCATCCTTGAGACGATCAACTCATCCCTGGGGGTCCTAGGTGGACTTCAGAGGTTGTTGGAGCAGCAGGTCTTCTATCAGCAGCAAATCACAAACCAAGTACGTAGAGGCTCAAACAAGGATGGAGTCCTTTCTCAACACCAACAGCAACACCACAACTCCAGTGGTAGGAACTTGCTCGACTACCTTCGGGTTTTCGATTTGCTCTCGTTTTTGTTTACTAGATTCCTCATGGTACCCTTGGTGGCAATAATTCTATTGGGCACCGCCCGTCATCACGTGAGGTCGTATTTAACCAATGAGGCGAAGGGTACCTTTTACATAGACCATTCGCTGCACATCATTGACAATGTAATGATCGGTCATGGCGAAATGAAGGAATCTTTGTTTCCAATGAGAAACTTTGAGAAGAGATATGCCAATGACAAAACAAAATGGCACCTGAGCCAAGAAGAAAGGGAGAAGCTCTTCCATGGACTAGATTGTCTAACAGCTACCATAGCACTGACTGTCGTCTGCGTGTCGTTGGATCACTTGGTTCATTGGTCTCTCGTGGAGAAGCTGGAGAATTTCACTCTTCATCAATCGAGTTTGGGAAGTGCAAATCCGTTGACGCTCGAGGTCTTCGCAAACACGAACGCCGTCTTGGCCGATCTGATTGAATCGCTTCTGTCCATCGAACCGAACGTTGCAGACAAATTCTCCAAGCCGACGATAGAATCGGCCCACAGTTCATTCCTTCAAAGACAATGCCACTACACGCTCGAGTCTCCCCCCGTCAACAAGTGCATCCTTCTAGTCGTCCTGCAGTTGCTCGTTGCAATCGTCGTTCTCTTGAAAGCCTATCTTTTGCGATTTAGAGATTCCGTTATTGGATTTTATTATCGAAGGATGAAGTGGAGCAGAGCTCTGCGATTTTACTTTGATTTGCTGGAAACCAGAGATCAAAAACTAAACGCTTTGCTCGAAACGAGTAGAAAAAATGTGAACACGTTGCGAAGAGAAGCCATGAAGAACACGCTCAGAAATGCAAAATGCTTCCGAAATGCCAGAGAAAGATGCCATAAGATGCTGATTTCTATTAGAGAGAATTTTAACATCAAGAAATGCCTCGCTTGTGAGAGGTTTTGTCGTCGCTTAGAGGGATGTCCGATGAGAAAATGCGAAGTGGAGCTATGTCTGGAATGTATGCAGGATTTTCAATCCGTTTGTCCTACCTGCGCGGTAGCCGAGAAACCTTGCAGGAACTTTCCTCGGGCTCAGTTGTGTCAGTTTGTAAGAAATCGATACGGTTCTATTACTGATGAAGCATTTCTCTGAAAATTCTCAAAAGTGGAACATGAGAAGCTAATTCCAGCATTTTAAATGCAGCTCGTTTGTGGACATTCTTACTTTCTCTCTAACAATGACATTTTGCATTTGCACTATACGATATTTCAATAAGCTAGACTTTTAAACTTTTACTCTGTAAATTTGTCCAGTTCTAATACTATTAGTGAGTTTTTAATCACCGATGGATTCACCAGGTTAAACAGTTTTTAGTGTAAAATTGTATTGTTTTTGTTTTTGTTTTATACATAAAATGAATTAATTGGCTTGAGGATTGGTGAATTTGAGCTAAATAAACTCTTCGAATAATTTTCGGATTTTATCAGCTCCACAAAAGAGTCAATGTTTAAAAATAGTGCAACAGCATTAAAATATTTTAAGTGGCATACACAATATATATTTCACATTAAATCCCGAAATAAATGTTGTCAAGACTATCTCTATTAACTTTTAAGAATTACCAAGTTGAATGTTTACAGATCGGACTCGTGATGTTGACAAGTTCTACATAAGAATTGAACGTTTTACAAAACTTTGGAAAATATGCTTTGCAATTGCCTGTTATGACAATAACAATAGAGCCATAAAACAGGTGGTGTTAACATCTCCGTAGATTGAATCTGATCTCATTTGCCATGGCTAGGAAAACAAACCAAGCACTTTTGGTTCGTGCTATGTACGATTTCGAAGATGTGCAAGAGGGCGAAATAAAATTATCAGCTGGAGATGTCATTTCTGTATCGAGTGAAACCGATGAGAATTGGTGGCGCGGAATAAATTTATCACAACCTGAAGGGTCGGTAGGAAGCTTTCCCAAGTCGTTTGTTAAAGAAATCACTCTGCCAGCTCTGAGGACTTCTGATAAGTTACTTCTCTCCTCTGCTTCCTTTCAGACCAATGTAGCTGGGGATCTGAACTTCGAACCAAGTTTGTGGTCTAAATTAGTTATGTAATTGTAAAATATTATGTTATTTATTATTTATTTGTATATTTATTAATAATTAATAGCCTTTTCAAATTAAATGACTTGCACTTTTTCTGTGGTTTATTAATGGCATGAAAACTTGAAAAACCATTGCAATTCAATGAGCTGATATAAATACAATCTGATTCAATTTTCTTGTGAACAAATTACGACACAGGTTCTAATACATATTACTTTAAATAACTGTTTAAGAATAATTAAATAAACTAACATGAGCACAAAGAAAGTTTAACTCCCACAACCTCATTTTAAGAATTATTAAAACATTTGAATAATTTAAGATGAGGTTATAGTACTGGAAAGCTGTATTGATCAAAACTGGTGTCAAGGTACAATAGGAAGCACATCAGGAATATTTCCAAAGTCATTCACAAAAGAAATTCATTTGAGTTTTCCACCAAGCAAGGAATTGCTAAACAATGGATCTAACTTTTCATGCCTGCCTTCTGCAAACCAAAATAAACCTTTGGCTGTTGGACTCGCAGTGGTGGACTTTGATGCTCGGTTCTACGATGAAATCTCCTTCAGAGATGGCGATACCATAGAAATTTTTGAAATCTATGATGCATCACTTGCACTAGGATTGAACAAATCAAACCCTGCCAAAGTAGGTCAATTTCCTTTGGAATTTGTTTACATCCAAGAGGGTGAAAAGAACTGCAAGATTACAACTGACAACAGAAAATCTTTTTCTAAATTTGATTGGTGGAAGAAACCAGAGGCAGAACTTAATTTGAAGAAGAAACAGCAAAATGTGACCAATCAAATTGCTCCCTCATTTGAGGAACAAACTGCCCCATTAACCACATTTGATAGTGAAGTCGATGATGACGAGGAGAGCGATAACGTGATCGACGGAGACACGTCAAACAGTCGAGTAGGTGATGTGTCGAACAGGGACAGAGAAGAATATCAAGAAAGGAATGAAATTATTGCTGGCAATTCTTCTTCTATCACTTGCTTTTCAACACTCACTGAAACCAATGTCTCTGACATCTGTGAAACCAACATTTCATTGCCAGATGAAACAAAAAATGAGATGCACAATTTTGTCGAATCCTCAATTGCCAACGTTCCGATCGAAATTTCTTCGAACCAAAATCTTTCAGGGCACTTTACAACAACTTCAAAAGAGTCCCCCACCGATGAGGATGATGAGGATGTTGAGGATGTTGTAACCTCATCATTGGGAGTTAGAATTTCTTTAAATCATTCCAATCATGAGTCCAATGCAAAAGTAGAGGATGAAAGTTGGAAGAAAATCTCCTTGTCATCATCACCAATGCCTCCACCCTTACCATTGTCACTTCCTCCACCGTTATCACCTATATCCTCGTCTTCATTGATGTTTCTGCTACATGCTGATGATTTTACTGAAAATATTCAAGAAGTCGAGAATTGTGAAACGAACGATGATGATAACAACAATAACAATGGTAACAATGATGAAGAGAGTAGTGATAAGGAGGAAAGCGAATGTTCCAGTGTCGTTGAGAAGGAGCCAATGTCTCTAAAAGTTGTTGAATTGCCTTCTTCACCTGCTGAAGAAACCACAATCACCTTACCCCAGAGTTCATCAGAATTTCTCAGTCCAACTGGTCAAACATTTTATGAGGACAATCCTGCCTCACCAAAAGCTCTGTTGGGGCCACTTGTGGTTCCAAAGAACCCCTCGAAGCCCAAACCTCCTGCAAAGCCTCCAAAACCAAAACCATCTCCAAGATTGAAGAAAGTTGACTCAGATGCAAGTGATAGTTCAAGAGCCATGAGAGATTTCACTGAAAATTGTCTTCCTCAAAGCAACCAAAATGCGTGCAATGACAAACCTAAGCCACCTCCTGCTTCAAACAAACCAAAAGTGAAGATTGAATCCAAATTGTCTTTCCACAAGACGACCAACAGTGGACGAGGGGGCTTCTTATTCAAATCTGGACCCAGTTTTGTGAAGAGGAAGTCCACTTTTTATGTCGACTCTTTTCTGGGGACTGAGGTGGAAGCCGTGGACCGGCCCGATGCTTCTGAAGTTGTCAGTCCTTCATCTGACGTGCACCTTATGTTGGGGTCAGTTGTAACATTCAAGAAAATCTCAGGAAAATCTGAAGACAGAGATGAATGTAAAGATGTCCAAAATAACCAAGAGTTTGTAGTTCCTTCGGGATGCTCAGTAAACGGTTCTTCGCAGAGGAAACAGACCGCCGACCATCCGGTTATCCCAGACAACAACTTGTCCGGAGCTGGGGCTCTGATGACCGGTCCTTTGGATCCGTGCCATCTCATCTCTTCGCCTCATTCCTCCCCGCACAAGAATGATTCCTCGTCGAGTGAATCTCCTCTGCCAAAGAAGTGTCCTCCTGTGCCCTTGAGACCTGCACCCCCAAAACCCACAAGGTCTTTTGCAAGTAAAAATTCTGCACAGGATAAGACAGGCCATGATATCAGGTCCAATGTCTTTGTTGCTCATGATGATGAAGGTGATTATGTTTTTGCTTTGATGTATTACTTTAATAATATTTGAGGTTAAAAGTTTTGAATTAAAGCATGATTTTTTTCATGATGTTTATCTTCCTAAAGCATTGTTTGTAAATAACATTGCAACTTTAATATCATGTATTTATTCAATTTTATTTATCGAAGAATGAAAGGTATTAGACGCTCGGTAGTATGAAATTGAAAATTGTCTAGAAATGCAAATATCACTTTAGAAGCAAATATTTACAAACAATGTGTGAACAAACTGATCCTGCAGAATGTGTGTTGGTTGAAGATTAAGGAGATATACAGACGTGGATTGTTGATCACTAACTACAATTATGAACCCACTTAACTAAGGTATTTGCATGTCACTAGTTAGCTTGTTTAATATTCAGCAGGCAGAAACCAGGTAAATGATAGCATCATTGAGGACATTGAGAAGAGGATTTCAGAGACAGAACAGGACTTGGAGGTGACCTTATCAACTAATTAATATTGTCTTAGAATTATAGCACTAATTAAACATAAATAATAATATTTGGAACGTTAGTGCTGTTCAATAATAAATAATAATATTTGGAATGGTAATGAAATATGTTTTCAAGTAATTATTCAAGCACTTTAAAAGAAATTCAAATTCCTTGCTCCAAAGTCATTTAACATTGAAAAGTTAATATTAATTATATGTTTAATGTATAATTATTGCATAATTTGTTCGAGAGATAACGTGAATGTTAGTTGGTTGTCTTGTTGTACCAAGTATTTAGCACTCCGTCGGTCGTCCCACTCAGCAACCTCTCTTTCAACCACATGCCAGTCATTCTGCATTGTTCGAACTTTTCACCTCAATTATAATTGATAATTACCAAACACAAGTGAAACACAGCCATAGCACTCATTTCAATATTTTGTTTTAGGAGATAAACTCTGTCAAAATGGTTTTATTATTATTGGTGTTGCCATGGGAAATGTTTTCAAATAAACTGTATTATATTTACTTTTACAATAATATTGTGTGAAACACTTTGATCACAGTTTACCTTCAGAGTTAAAGCAAAATTACGTTTTTACGGTCACGTCTCGGGAAATTATGTTTTCTTTTTAATGTGTGAAGAAGTTTAGGAGGAATAAGAAAACAATAACAACAAGTAAGGATGGTTCAAAAGTATTTTAGGACCTGTGATAGATATAATTACACGAGCAGTTTGAAGCTGGTCACGAACTGAATAGTCATCGTTGAAAAGATTGAAGATGTTCATATCAACTTCACATCAGTGGTTCTACCTTAGGATGTCACTTCTTTTCAATGATAACAAGATAACTGATCCTTAATGCCAGAATCTGTTGGGAGAAAAAGTTATTAGTAGATCGTAATGAATGATAATGTTTGATGATATTCATCGATGATTATAAAAAAATACCATTTTTTTGAGCTCTGCAGAATAACCCACCATCTGTGGTCCTTTTTGTCTATTTCATTAATATCTCGGTGAAAGCAATCACCTTGTCATTCACTCACTGCCAAGATGTTCTGAAAAGAAGTCAACAGTGAATTTTTATGCTCATAGAACATCCCAATATTTTGAATTTTCTCAGCATCTTTTCAATAGTGCTAAATAGCTGTGTTTCCTAAGAACTTGGTAATAACGTCTTTAAAAGCAATCCAAGCATCTTTTTCAGTATCATTCATTTTGTTTGTGTTCATTGGCTTTCATTGTCACAAGCTTTCACATATCTGGCCCAATAAATATACTTTCTACATGGAAACATGGAATAACATCATGGTTCGCACAGATCCTATAAAGTCCTAAATTTCTGAAACTTGAATTTTTAATACTAAAAAGTCCTTTAAAAAAATGAGGGAAGTCCTAAAATTTTACTGGAATTTAATAAATTTTATTGAGGCATCAAAACGAGCAGGAATTCGCTATCTCTTTGTTCTAGCTGTACACGGGGAAAGCACTCAATTAAGTGTTGCAATACGTTGACAAATCGTTTAATTTAATCCATCACTGATAATCATATTACAAAAGTTTCAGAAACATAATTGTCAAGTTTTTGCTACTATCATCATCATCAACAGAAATGCATAATGGAGCAGTCCACAATCCTGAATGAAAAATATGAGAGGATGGATTTTGAATTGTCGCAGGAGGCCACGGAAAACCTCAAGTTTTATCAGGCCAACATACTCGGACTCACTGATGAACTAACCCAACTCAGAGGTGATGATGATGATGGTTGTAGTTGTCGAGACAAAAGAATAGGAATCTGATTTATGATCCCTCTCTGTAAGAATGGGAACTAAACCATGGCATTGAATTCATTGTCTTGGGAGCGATTCTAGTCACTTTTGTTCATAGGATGATGTAATGGTAACATAAAAGGAAATAATGGTGATGACGATGATGATGTTGCAATGATGAAATGATGATGATGATTAAACTTCCAAAACAAGGTAAATAAACTATTATTAATTGCAAGCCATCCTCAAGGAGATCAGAGGAGAGGAGGACTCCCCTGTTGCCATGGCAACATCATCCGAACAACAACAGACGACCTCCTTCCATCACTCTCTGCCTCCGTCTTCGGGAAGGATCGACAAGAAGATAGCAAGAAGAAGGAAGGAGGAACAGAGGAGGAAAGCAGTGGACGAACTCGTGCAGACCGAACTTATTTTCCTCCAAGCCGTTTGCACCTGCTACGACATCTTTTTTCAAAAGAATCCTGTTAGTTTCTTTTGATGACTCCCAATTGATTGATTGTATTTGTGGTCTTGCTCATGATATT
The DNA here is from genome assembly GCA_011800805.1 of Hirudo medicinalis. Classification (NCBI taxonomy): domain Eukaryota; kingdom Metazoa; phylum Annelida; class Clitellata; order Hirudinida; family Hirudinidae; genus Hirudo; species Hirudo medicinalis. The sequence goes on from MPNW01000381.1 coordinate 96,828, forward strand.
GATGTTAATATGCAACTAAATGAAAAAGCCATTCGATGCAATTGTTAGTGGTGAGTTAATCTGGTGAGTTAATCTGGTGAGTTAATCTGGTGAGTTAATCTGGTGAGTTAATCTGGTGAGTTAATCTGGTGAGTTAATCTGGTGAGTTAATCTGGTGAGTTAATCTGGTGAGTTAATCTTGTGAGTTAATCTGGTGAGTTAATCTGGTGAGTTAATCTGGTGAGTTAATCTGGTGAGTTAATCTGGTGAGTTAATCTGGTGAGTTAATCTGGTGACAGAACTATTCTTGCCAAAGCATTCTGTTCGACCACTACTGGAACATTGTTCTCCTGTGTGGAATCCCATCTCAAATATCTTGTTCAAGGAATCGAGTCGGTCCAAAGAAGATTTACAAGAGCGATCCTGCAACACCAACCATGTTTAACCAGACTTAAGATTCTCAAAACACTTGAACATCGCCGTTTAATTTTAAATTTGTGCTTTTTATTTAAATTATTAAATGGTTTCGTTAGAAGTGATCTTTTAAGTTTTATACAATTTTCCAATTATGACCGCAAACGAGGACATCGTTTCAAATTGCATGCAAGGAAGTGCTCGACTAACATCACTAAAAATGTTTCTTTGAACAGAGTTGTTGCCATCTGAAACTCCCAGCAGACGAGGTGGTGTCTGGTGGGACTTTTTCTCGATTTAAGTCATTATTACTCGACGCCTATTTAACAAATTTCCTAACAATTGCCTTCTCATGTTCTGTCAACATCGCTTTTTCTCATTCATTGTTCATTGTTTCTCTTCCGCTTTTTTTCTGAGGTCTTGTTAGTGGCTTAAGAATATCCCTTCGACCGGATAAATAAATGACATAAATAATGATTCTGTATGCTTATCAATCAAAAGTTTTATTGAAGTTCTCTAAATGTTTTGCATTGTGACAACTTAAGCACTGCAGATTTAATTGTAAAAGAAACTTCAGGATGCAAATATTGATGTCATTGATTGATTGATTGATTGAATGATTGAAATGACACTTTACATTTATTTTTTCAAGTTGAAAGCAATATTGTTTCATTTTACTTCAGCCAATTGAGTGTCCTCCATCAGTTGACCTTGAGTTTTTGTTTGGCAACATGCATGAGGTGATTGACCTATCACAAAAGTTCTACAATCTTCTCGAGGCTGCAACCAATGGCAAGGATTTCCATGAGCAGGTTGTTGGTGAGTTGACCAATTGAATTAGAGGTATTAAATCATTAATGAAACAAGAATCTTGTGTTTGTTTGTGTTAAGTATTGTGCTGATGACTTGTGATTACAATATGGACTGATATTTTTATTCTTGTTTTTGCCTGCTTTCTTTGAATTTTTTATTATTGTTTTAATTATTATTATTATTATTACTATTATTATTTGAAATTTATTATTATCATCAGTAATATTAACGTTGTTTAAGCAATATAATTACATTATTTCAGTGGTATAATTTGTCGGCATGAATTATTGTTTGTATTTCAGGTTCATGTTTTGAAGAAGTGGTGGATGACTTGAAACGAGTTCATGGAGTTTACTGCAGGAATCATGATGAGGTCATCAGTGCTCTGACCAGGGTAGGTATCATCATCACTTATTTGTTATCATCCGGATTGTCATCATTATCATCACTTCAGCTGGAGACAAACAAAGAGGCACAGGCATACTTTCAGGAGCAGTTGAATATCCTGAGAGGCAAAATGATGGTGTTTGACTTGGCTGCCATACTCATAAAACCTGTGCAGAGGATCATGAAGTATCCACTCCTCATTGGGGAACTCATCAAGGTGCCGATTATAGTGTTCAGGATGAATGCATGTGGCGATTATGATGATGATTAATTCAAAAAATATTTTTTAAGTTGTCTAAATACAAAATTCATTTACTTTTTAAAATTGATGATGACAATGACGACGACGATGATGATGATATTCTCCTCATAAAGTACACTGAAGAGGACCACCCAGATTACAAGCATCTCAGAGCAGCTGAAGCCATCATGAAGGAAGTAGCAGTGTACATCAATGAGTACAAGAGGAGGAAAGATCTTGGTGAGTCATCATTGTTATCATCATCATTGTCTTCAATCTATTATTTATTACTTTATTATTTTACTTTAACGAATTTATGTTAATCAGTTGTGTTGATAAAATCTTAAACATCGTCCGCACGAAAGTATTCAAGTACAAGCGGCCAATTGATGGAGGATTCAGCAAGAAGATCTCAAAATTGACTGTCCACTCCATCAAAAAGAAGTTCAACAGGTTCATGACGCCTGCACAGGTGAGACGACATATTTCACTTCATACCTGCAGTGCTGTCACGCTTTTATCCACATCGACATCAACATTGTACTAGACGTCGTATTAGTTTGAAAACATAATTCCATTGTTAGCGCTTCATCATCATCTACTGTATATTAACCAAATTACCTGATTTATACTTTGAATGGCAATGGTTCGACAACTAAATTATCATCAGTCGAGTTAAGTGAAAGAGTCATGACTTTCTTTGCCATTGTGGTTGCTGCTGTTGATCGTCGTCATCCTAACTACCATCATTATCATCATCAGTCCCTGGATGAGAGCTTCCAACTGGAGGAGAACAAGTTCAAGGAGATGAACATAATCATCAGGTGCCTCATCAGAGATGTCAACCACTACCTCGACTTCCTGCAGGTCGGTTGGTCCTCGGTCCAAGACCTGCTTTGGATCTTGTTTGTTACCGTAAAGTCGTTAATTACGGCTGCGGTCGAGCAGAACGAATTATTTCTCGGCTCATTGTCACAATCATTGTCACAACGAAGTGACTCGTCATGACCAGCGTTCTTCGCATGCGACGAATAAGCCGAGCGACGACTGAGAAAGGAGGCAAAGAACGTTATTTATTCGATTGTTCTTACTTTTTACTCGTCGTTCGTGTCTCGAGTTCCGACTGCTCCATTTGCTTTTATTCGTTCTTCAGAGCTTAAGAAACAAACTTTACTCGGCTGTTGTTGTTGTTGTTGTTGTTGTTGTCCTCTTATGACAACTCGTGACAGTTTGGTTTTCGTGACATTTATATACATTACATACCATTAATTAGAATTAAACCTCTCTTGTGCACCTGACTGGCATGGTTATTTTCGTGCGTGCGTTCGAAAATGAAGCTACTGTGAGGTGCTTGCATTGACACCAGCACTCTTACAAACTTTTGCAAACATGTTCAGCATTGTCGTAATGTTCATTATCCTCTGAAATTATGCACATAAATTAATTAGCACCATTGTAATCGACCTCATTAACCTCGCTCGAACCTGCATTTAAATATTAGCATCAACTCCACAGGTGTCGCTGATGGACTTGGAGTCGTTTTCCCTGGAGGTATCTGATCATTGCAGGGAGGATCACTTGTTCAAGATGGATCTTCTGTGCATGGATGAGGCGTATTCAAGACTCCACAACCACATCTGCCACCAGTTTGTAAGTGCATTTTATTCATCATGTTTGAGGATCATTTTTGATTTGCCATGTTATTTATTCAATTTTCTGATTTCACGACAAGGGAGGAACTGGTTGTTGAACGGCAGAAAAGGTCTTGAATCTGAAAGTGTGATTAAGATAAAATGAACTTTTATTATAACTTAAATTTCATACTCAAATTCTTTCAATCCTTTTGATTGATAGAAAGAAAAGGTGGAGAATGACATCATTCCAGTTCTGGGCAGCCTTCTGGTTTCTTATCAGGGTCCACGAGAAGTCATCAGGAAGAGGCAGCACAAACTGCTCGACTTTGACAACGCACTCAACAAGTTCAGCTGCGTGCCCGAGGTAGAGCAGACCAAGCTGGTGAGCTGTGATTGTGCTGCTGGTGTGCGTGTCATTAGTTTCTTAGCGACACCAGTTGTTAACTGCTTTTAAGCCAAATTGTTTTAATAGTTGCATCATAATATGATTGTTGTGCCTATTATTATTATTATTGTTATTATTATTACTATTATCAATATTTATTTATTTAATAAACTCCATTACATCTGCTGCACATACACAGATGAAAGATGAGTTAGATTTCCTGAGGAGAACATATGAAGCCATGAACATGCAGCTCCTTGAAGACCTCCCAAAACTCTATCAACTCTCTGTTTCCATCGTGAAGGACTGCATCCAACTCCTGGCTCGGTATCAGGTCGAGTTTGTCTCTCTAATTAAGAAAGAACTTCTTGAAGTTCTGTCAGTGAGTATTTGGATTTGTTATTTGTTTGTAAAATGCTAATTGTAATGCTGCTCTAATGGGCCCATGATGCTTTACTAATCAGTTAATAATTTAGCTTGGTCATTCCTTGTTGAAATTCATTATTAATTATTAAATCTATTATTCCTAGATATGATTTCATCAGTTTAATGTGTAAATGTTTGAATATCTTAAAATGTCATCCAAACTGCTAGAATTATATATCAGTGAATTGTTTATTGGACAGCTGGGTCTTTTCCAGTCATCATCATCATCAACACACTCTACAGTATCATCATCATCACCAAGCAGCAAGGACATAATGAATGAATTCGCACTGCTCCATTTGAAAGAGGTTGATCGGCTCAGTAAACTGTCTTTCATTCCTCGATCTTTCAATCCATCAAAAACAGACAGGAAGTCTTCTCTTCAGCCACTTGCTGGTGATTTGATTAACAGTGTAAGTGATTATGAAAATGAAGGTGGTGATGATAACAATGCAGATGACCATGTACATGAAGAAATCATTGATATTGGTCTTAATGTGAAAGGTTATGATGTTGATGATGATGGTGATGATGACGATGACGACAATGATGATGATGGTGATGATGCTGATTATTTGCAATTGCTTTTCCAAAGAATACCTTCCTGAAGCCTCAATCAGAAGACGAGAGAATGAGGCTTAAGAAATGTTTCCAGGCTGACAAGCTGTACATCGTCACAAAGGACTTTGACGGAGGTGAAATACTCGACCTCTGCCTGACCTCTGGCACTTTGGTGGGGGTCATCAAGGAAGAGGACCCAATGAAGAACAAGGAGAGATTCTTTGTTTGCAATGGAGGTTGGAACTGGTTCAAGGAGCTTGAAGGAATTAAATGCAATTTCTCTGAATATTATTAAATATAATTACATGTTGTTGAATATTCAAGTGTTATTATCAGTGTTTAAATAGTTGTCATTATTTTCATGTGGTCTAATGACAATAATATTGTATCACATATTAATAATAATATTTGTGAAATTTTTTCAGCTCAGCGGGGCTTCATACTCAGATGTCATCTTAAACCATTTGAGGTTGAAAACTTGGTTGAAATTTCTGAAGAAGGCCAACCAAACAAAGCCATTTATGACATCGCAAATGATAATGATGATAACAGTCTCAGTGCCTCGAGCAATCTGGTCGATTGTGCGGATGAAGGGAGCTGTGAGGTTGACTCTGATGAGGACGTTATTCGACACGATGATGTTGATGATAACGACGCTTGCAAGAAGAAATTGGGTGCTGATGATAATGATATTTCTGAGAACAAGGATTCCAAAACTGGACAATAGTATTATTTATTGTAATTATCAATTTATTCAAGGAATATTTACTGCTCAATTCTACATTTATGTTAATGTCCTTAAGAATTATTCATGCCTCAGAAATCCATGATGATTTTCAATCTCCTTGGCAGCTTGGCTATTTTTTGACATTGTTCTCTGTGTCACGCATCTATTTACAATTCATCATTCACATGTTTGATTCCAGTAAGAAAAATATTAATTAAGATAGATAACATATCCATTTTCTTCACAACTACGTTGCCTTAGCCTTACAGATATGTTTTGTCTTTGCTCATGCATATTTTATGCTAATGGACTGATTGTGTCACATATGCTGAAAGTTGATGGCTCATGTTTGTGGAATTTTAAATTTTTTTAAATTGATTTTGAACATGTGTGGGGAGAAGAGGATGATCCAACATTCAATGCATTTCACTTTCTATTTTTGATCTGCATTTCCTGACTTTTTGAGTTATATTTTGGTTAATTGTAAATTATAATTATTTTATATAATAAGCAACTTCTTTTCATCAAAATCTTAATTGCAACCATTGTCATCCTACTGACGACTTGAAGTTAATTGATGATAATGAGCGTGATGATGACAAGAAGACGAGTATTATGAAGATAACGATTGATGTGTTACTGATAATGATAGTAAAATTGTAAGTAGTGATAATTATTCTTGCCTCACTTTGTGTGCCTTCTGTTGAAGTTATAAATTCTTTTTTATGTTTTTCTTCATTTCTGCCTGACTTCTTGTGACCTTTTGCTGCTTGTTGAAAACCCATCTCTAATTGTTTTTCAGCAATATGATAATTTATTGTACAATATTTTGCACTAATTATGAAGAAATATAAGTTTAAACTTTGCTCGTTTATGGATTAATGATTTGATTTAAATTAATGATTTAAAAGAATTCTTAGAATAACAGCATTTGAGCATGCGTTTTTGTTCGTGCTAGAATGTGATATTTTTTTATTAATTGAATTGTCTGAGAAACATAGCTTTTAGATTTCAAGGCCTTGTTTTTTTCGTTGTTTGCTTCGTTCAAATTTTAATAAACATTTGCACCAAGCACGTTTTCTATTCAATTTCAAAGTCTTCAACTGCCAATTGATGGGCATTCTTGTGGAAGTCCCAATGAGAAGCAGTAAAAACCTCAGTGCATTTCATTTGACTGGATTGATGCTAAACGTTATGTCCGGACAGTTACTCTGATTGTATCGTTGGTTGGTTCATTAGTTGGCAGTGATTCCACTCTTTCAAAAGACGAGTCAAATGTTTATTGTTAAGTTATCAATGATAACTGTTGCATGATTAAATATTCCATACAACTCAGTATTTTCTCTCTGTTGTTTCAGTTCATCAAGAAACTCTGGATTTACGTTATTAATGACATAATATTATTAAGCCCATTTTGATGCTTTTGCTGCTTGGGAGGACCAATTTAGAAAGTAGGGCCAACTGTTACCTTATGATCACTACGAGCATGTCGATATTATTATTGCATGACTTCCATTTATTATTATTTTTATTATTATTATTAGTAGTAGTAGTTTCGTTATCATTAATATTTAATTTTATTGCTGCTATCATATTTGTATAAATGTATGTTCGAGGATAAAGATTGAAAGCATCAGTGGCCAGGATTTTAAAATCGGAAAAAGCTGAAGTCCCTGATTCCAAATTGTCAAATTTAATCTTATTAGTGAGTCTTATTAAATCATCTTAATTCAGTTATTTTTAAATTGATGTTTTATCATCCATCAAGTTATTTTCAAAATATAATCAAAGAATTGACTTGCCGTTGTACGATAATTTTAATGATTAAACTCTTCCGTTCTGTTTCTGCATCATGAGTATTTTCAAATAATATTTAAATAAAATATTTAAACACAATACAATAACAATTAACAATACTTGTACTATCGGGATTAAACAAAAATTTTAACATGCCACATCTTTATGAAATACTCAGAATATTTTGTTTTGGCTTAATGGGCGCCAACAGGGGAATATTTTGATTCGACATTATTTTGATAAAAATGTCGCAAACCAGGCTAACCGAGTTTTTTACAAGTCGCAAAAGGGTGGCAGATTCAATTGATGGAAATGCTTCTAAAAAGCTGAAGGTTGTGAACGAAACATCTACTTCAAAACTTGACGATGTAAGAATCACTCGATCGAAAACAACCAATAGGACAATAAAAACTGTCCGTGTTAGAGCTCCACTTAAAAGTACAGCCAAAACTTTAAAGACGCCAGCAAAAGCTGTGCAAGACTGTGAAACGAAGATCGAGGATGCTAAGAAAGATGGGAATGTTCCTGTTTTTGATGCGACGTCCAAAGCTGATTTTTCAGTTTTCCGTGAGAAAACCAAAGGTGTTTACTCTAATAGACTTTATATCATAACATTCAGGATCAACAGAGATGGCATTAAAGATATTTAGATTGAACTCATGTGTTTTTAAATGTTTTAGTGGGCCACAAACACTTTATATTTGTTTCTGTTATCAGAGTCATAAATTTGTTTGTACTGATCCCAGGGGTTGAAAAATTATTTAATTAAAAAAAAATTGAATTCTAGAATTGTTCAATAGCTAATGAATTTTTTATTTAAATCACCCAGTGTAATTGTTCTTTGTCACTTGTGACATGACTTATTTAACTCATGGTAGCATTAAAACCCAACATTTTGATAAATTCTGTATTTAGGTAAAGAGGTAATAGTTAGATAATGATGCCACAGAATCAAATAATAGGGGATTATTAATGATTGTTATAGAATGAAATTATACTAAATTGTTATATTTTATGATTTTCTAGCTCAGTCTAAAGTCACCAAGAATCTTTTCCCAGAAGAGGAAAAGTCAGATGGACAAAAAGTTAAGAAATTTGTGGTGGATGAGACCAGCAAGAAGTCCATACAAGAAAAACTGAAGTCCTCAAATTTGTTTGAATTGAGGCAGAAGTTGTTGGAACTCAATGGCAAGTCCCCACTCAAACCGTTGGGTCTTCCATCCCCGACCAAGTCCTCGATTGTTGGGATGTCTCCGCTGAAAATGAACCTGCTCGGATCCCCGTCAAAACTTCTGACACCCTCGAGGAAAGATCAACTTGCAACACCCACAAAATCTCCATTGAAGTATGATTCAAGGGAGTTGTTGACATCTCCTACAAAGATGCTTCAGAGTATTCTGAGTTCCCCGTTAGTAGTTTTTGTGTTTGACACTGTTGTATTGTGTTTATGTGTTAAAATTTACACATTACTTAATCCTTATTTCTAAAAAAGTCTGAATACATTCCTGAAGGCATTTTTAACTTCAGTGTTCTATTATTTCTGTGGGATATGAAATATTCAAATGTTTTAAAAATCTATATTGAGAATCATTGACATGTCAATTAATTAGCTTGACAAATGAACCAAATAAAGATAATAAATTCTTATTTTTCACAATATTTTCAAGTTCCAAGGCGGGTCCACAAGTCCAAAGAGAACCATCGTCCACAGTTCCACCTCTGGGCCTTCCTACCTCGTACGCTCAACTACAAAACATCTTCTCGAGTGTTGATCTTGTCGTGAGCATGCTGACCAACAGACATGAGATTTGTACCTTCGACAAATTGATGAAAGCTGTCAAGCAGATGACGAGGAGGTTGATTGTGGAATATACTAATTATATTTAAATAAATATATTTTAATAATTATATTTTAATATAATAATTTTTAAGTTATTTTAATCTAATTAATTAATTTAATTAATTAATTTTAATTCCCTCACGCTTCTCCAATGCGTTAAATCAGTCATTGTGAACTTCGTCTGAGCTCTAATAAGTCCATATTTAAATTTATTATATTTATGACAAAAGGGACTTCACATTGAAACACCTGGAGCAAATAAAGACCGTTTACCCGGGTGCCTACGTCTTTCGGCAGGAAATCGGACTCCCGAGTTTTGGCCACGGGAGAACCACTCGGTACCAACTCACGATTGAGGCCAAGCTCGATGAAGGTTGATGTTCTGTTTCCGTTAACATTGTAAATACAAGGAATTTAGAAGGATGATTTTGGTGCAAGTTGGCTCAGAGGGTTTGTGTTCCTGCGAGCCATGGTAAAAGCAACAGTCGTTACATGTCATGCTTGCAACCCAGCTTGCACCACAAAGTGCATCTGGGAGATGCGCTAAGTAAATGGTCTGAGCATCCCTGATGCTTACTCTTATGGTGCTATGCAAATTCACTTATTGTTATTATTACATTATTATAATTTATAATAATATTTTTATTATATTTATTTATTTTTATATCATATTTATAATAATATCATTTATTTAAATAATATATTACATTATATATTCATTTGGCTTTTGAGCAACAGGTGTGCAATGTTCACTTTAACTTAATTATTCAGATTGGAATATTTTCATGCAAACTTGCAGAATTTCTTAAAGTTGCACTTAAATGGTGAAATTTAGTTTTTCTAGTTTCCATCTTAGAATAATAATAGTTGCATTAATTAGTGATACCCATTCACAATTGCCTGATACAATATTTTAGTGTTGTTCTAATGTGAGTTTCTTTTATAGTTGACCCATCACAGCCCACTTCTCCACAAAAATCACTGAAGTTTGCACCCGGAAAGATCGCAGAACGTAAAGCTCTTTTTCATTCCAACTTGTTGGACATCGTCAAGAAACATCATGACGTCAGTTTTCTGATTCTGATATCACCCTGTTTAACGATGTATTATTTTATGGTCGATCGATTTCATTTTGGTTGATCGATGATTTTGTTGCCGGACGCAGGAGTTTTTGAGGACGTTGCACGTGTCTGTGGACAGCAGCAAGTTGACAAAGTGGCATCCTCAGTTCAAACTCGATGAACTTCCCGACATTTCGTCGTGTCGACTCCCGTCGCCTCCCGAGTCGAGCAGACCCTTGCAGGCCCAGGAATTTCTTCAGCTGGCGAGCGGCATGGACCCGAGGGTAGGTTTGTGGTGGTAGTTAATGTGGTTGATCACACAGTAATATTAATAATAATAATTTGTAATGCTTAACACATTAGTAATGTTATTTGTTCAGATTTGTAAGTAAATTAATAACATGTTTTATGCTTGATATTCTATTATTTGTTTCTTGCAGGTCAAGAAGGCCTTGGAGGTAACATCATCATCAAAAATAACTGTTGGGGTCGAGGATGCATCAATTAAAGAAGAAAAATTGGATGCAAACATTGGCACGAGTGGCACGCCGATTAAAGGCATATCTTCATCTCTCCTGGACCGGGTTGGTTGAAGAAAGTCATGACATTTGTTTTAAATTGATTTAAAATGTTCTATGAATGTTTGATAATCGTTAAGCTTAATCAATAAATAACATGATTGAAGATCAGAGCCAAGGAAGCACAGAAAGTAAAGGAACTGATGACGGAATCCCCCGAGGACGTCCAAAAGAAACGGCAGCTTCAAAAACTTCCTGAACTTTGTCGAACACTTTACCAGTGAGTGATCGTTTCGAACGATAATTCGTAGCTTGCAAATAAATTACTGAATATATTAAGGTACTCATTTGAATTATCCATTGTGAGCATTTCTTAATAACGGTAAATTATTTTGTGAGATTAAAGTTTCTTCGTTATTTTTAGTTCTTTCACGACGCACAAGAGACCTGCCATGCCACAAGAAGATGCAGTCAGGACCCTCACCTCGAGCTGTGAAGGTTTTCTTTCTTCGAGTAAGTTGGAACTTTCATCTTCAGTCTCTGCTAAAATATTTTATTGATAATATTACTGAATGTTACTCATACTAAAAGGCTCTGTTTTTAACTGGTTGCTTGATATTTATTCCAAATTACGTAAGTAATAAGTGAGACTGCATTCAAATCACTGCATGCAGTGATCAACCGTGTTGCCCTTTTCTGGACTGCCATGATCTTGTCGAGCGGGTTCCATGCCTGTACTCCACAGACCTAATCAAAGTCTTATACGTGCAAATAAAAGCGTCCACTGAGATGTATCTAAAATTTCTGACAACAACTCCAAGCATTGCATTGGCTTTATTTATCCTAGTCAGGATAACTTCCTTGAAGTTCAACCTGGAGTCCTAAACAAATGCCTAAATCAGAAACACATTCTTTCACCATTAACTTCTGATTTATTACATCGGGATCCCTCAATTCATAATTTACTTCCCTTAATAATTTGGTGACAAGGCACCAAATTGCAACATTTATTTGAATTCACCTTCATCTGCCATTTATTTAACCATTCCATTACTGTCTATATCTTGTATGGATGAATATTTTTATTCTTGATTGTCAGAGGATGCAGAGAACTACCTGAAGATGATGAGTGAAGTTTTGCCCGAATGGATGACATTTGCCAAAGTTTCGAGCGGGGTTTACATAAAACTCAACAAAATGGTTGGAATAGGAACGGTCTTGAAGAAGCTTGAGTCTCTTTTGAAGAGTGATTGACTGTTATTAGGTGTCAACAATCATTTTTACAATGCATGTTTAGAATTTGAGATATTTCAAGGATTTGATAAATATGTTATTTTATTAGAAACATAGATTTTTTTATTTGGATATTTGGAGGAATTACTCACAGGTCACTTTCACGTTATCTTGAGGATCAGTACATTACTTTTTATTAGTAATTATGATAAGTTTTTACTCCCTGTTGATTATGATGAGTAAGAATTTTTGTGAGGCTTGTGTTAAAATATTCCTTGCGTTTTATCTCGTCGTTTCTCACATTTGAATTTAATTAATTTGGTGGAACACATTTCAATCATTGGCCGAAAATCCTGGTTGGGGTTGGAATGACTTGTTCCATAATAACTGCTTTGAGAGCTTTTGGAAGTCGATCATCGAGTCCATATCCTCATATCAAGCTTTTTATTGTGGCTAATTTTGTCCAAAAGCTGTGAATCCTGCCAAAGTGAAGGAATTTATGGTAAGCTGATTCTGCTTTATTGTCGTGGTGGATTTTCGTGGTCATAAGTCGGGTGGCTCAATAGCGGTGTTATTTCAGTTAGGACTTTTCAGTTAGAGTTTGAGTTACAGTTACTACTTTCCAGTTACGGTTAAAGTTAGTTAACTTTATCCTGTCTTTCCAGTTACAACTTTACAAATTTACAGTTACATTTTTTTTCACGTTGTTTTAGTCAGAAATAAAAATGGCTTCTTTCAAAATGGTTTAATTTATAAATAAATTAGAAAACATGATTTTTTTATTTAAAAAAATAGTTTGTATATTAGAAATATGGCTAAAAATTATTTAGACTTATATAAGCTTATATATATATTTTTTTAAAACTTTTCTTATTTTTATTTCTTCGGTTTTATTGCAATGTTAATATGGCTAACTCTATTAAATCAAACTAATTTGACAACTTTGAATGAAATCTTACTCATATCATTATTTTGCTTTATTTATTTTATTCAATGTTTCCTTACAAAGGTTCAAAAATTTGGTTATCTTACTCTTAAAGTTGATCTTTACGTAAAGTTTATTCGGCAACTTGTGCAATATTAACTTTGTTTACATTACTTATAACTACATCTGGTCTTAACCAAACACCTGTAGGCACCAAAATTATCAAAATTTACAGCAGAAGTGACTACTAACAAGCGTTAGGTAAAAAAGTCTGTGAAAAATTGTTTACATAATAAAGTCATGCTGATATAAAAAGTTCAGTTAACTGATTGGACTTTCCAGTTAATCAGTTACTTCTTTCAAGTTAAAGTTATAGTTAAAGTTATTTAGGCGCGGTCAGTTATAGTTATAGTTACAGTTAACTGATTTGGTTTATGTCAGTTATTAGAGTTTCCAGTTACAGTTATAGTTAATAGAATTAACACTACTCAATAGTAATAAAATTTCATCCTGGTAATTCAAAGAATTACTTAAATAAGGCATTAATCTAAAAACAAGTGGCTGAAGAAGGCTTATTTGATTCTATTACAGTAACAGTTAAAATAGGCAAAATAATGATTAAGATTAACATTAATTTAAATTCTCCCCGATTGTAGTAAATGCTGCTTTGAAAAGATTCAAGTATCTTAAAAATTGATATAAACCACCATAAAAACAACGACAAAGCAGTGCCGATTATCCATCCAAACCTTCGAGGCCTTCGAAATCTTAAGGTTGGGAAAAATGATCCAAAAATGGAAAATATCCTGAAAATGGGACACTAAGTTTAGATGGAGGTCGTGAAAAGGTTTGCTCTGTGCAGTGAGGATCTGTCGGAAATGGAAAAAGGCAGGGTTCTCTTTTTGAGAGGAATTGATTCATTTATTTACATAGGGTCGCCAAACGTCTGACATTCCTGGAAAACATTAACAAAAAAGTAACAAAAATAAACTAAAGCATGGGCAGTGTTGTTCACTTGCATTAATTGTCATTAATTGGTAATCAGTTTTTCATTCACCACGAAACCTTCCGAAAAAAGGACTAAAACCTTGCCCAGGTAACTCGACACATTATTTTCGTTGTAAATGTTGTTGCTGTTATTAATATTATTTACATTATTATTATCATTATTATTCTGCAAGATGCAAAGTTGCATCATTTTAAAAACGCTTGCTCACCACCCACAAACGTGAGAAAGAAGCAAAACATCAAAGAAGGTGATCGGGTGCAGACTCCATCACGACATAGACACTGAAATGCTTAAAAAGGTATTTTAAAAAAATCTGACGCAACATTAGCGCCTTAACATAATGCATGGTCTTTATAAGAGGCACTTCACATGAGACATTCTGTCGAAGTTTAGGGATGATTGTCGTAAGTAAAACTACGATTCTTACAATCCGTTTAACTCGGAACGATATTTGTCTGCAGATCGAAATGGTAGTTGAACGTTTGTTGATTAATGCCGTTTGAGAAATATTTTGTGACATTTATTAGTTTGAGCAAGAGAATAATAAGGCGTAATAATTTTAAAAATGTGGAAAATGTTTTAAATAATTGCTGGCCATGGATTAATTTTTACCACGAATAACATTTTATCCAATTTAAATTTTGATGAGAAGTTTTGAAAAAAAGATACTGCGTTGAAACGTTTGAAATGAATTCTTATTAAATTTTGTTTTCAGATTATTATACATTGCTGTTCTGATCGAACGATTTTCATGATGATGGTGATGACGATGACGATTATGATGGGGACGTCATTGACGTTTTCTTCGATTGTGTTCGCCAGATCTCAAATAAAGGGTGAGTTGTGTTGGGTCGCTAAACTTAAGCACATGACCATGAATATTACTAACTGTAAAGTTATAAATAAGAAAGAAAATTAAATTAATGATTAGATATTTTCATCTGTTTTCCATGATGTCTAACTAACATGATGCACTTATTTTTTTTAACACTTATTATTAGTAATAACTGTTATTCTGTAACCTTGTATTGACAGATGTTTTAATGCTTTTGAGAATTATTTTTTGTTGTCTCTGGCAATGTTTTGAAAATATTTTTGAACTTCTTAATTTGCCTGCTCCTCGGTTTCGATAACCTTTGCATTGATTCTGGATTCGATCGAATATGAGATATTAAAGTGCCTGACTATTGAAGATCACCATTGCTTTTGTATGTCTGTTGTAAGCAATTACTGTTGCTAACGTGTAGTATAATTTATAGTCGTTTGTTTTTATAATAAGAATATCTATTAAGTTAAGGACTTTTAATGTATAATTTGAAGTCTGATCTCGTAGTATAGCAACTTTATTAAGGATAAGAGCAGCATGGAATTATAAAAAATACAAATGTAGCCTCTTTCTACGGATCACTAAATGCTAATGACGTCAAATTTGACAAACCACTACTGCTAGTTGAACAAATAAAGTAAACTTTTCAGTAATCTAGTTAGAGAGTAGACCGATTCTTCAAGTTGGCAACAGTAATTCAGTCATGAGTTCCGGGGTTGCTATCAAGAATGTCTTTTGCCATTGACCAGAATAAAGAAATCAGTCTGCTATCGACAGAGCACTGAGAGCAGATGAGAGGACTGAAGTACTTAACTGAATGCGATTGACCGTTTCGTGTGAAAGAATGGGACTCTATTGAATTTATTTAAGCTTATTATTAGTTATGGTTATTAGTTATATTATTAGTTAATGTCTCACTGTCAAAAAAAGGAAAGTCTTAAAAGTAATTTCATCGTTCTCAAACAATGTGAGAATTTTTTTAAACATTTTCTTCTATTGCCTGCTTTTCGCTTGCGCTGACATTTATTCGTAATTTTTGCTGCCGACATGTTGTGTAACTTGATGTTGTGTGAAGTTTGTTTTTTGCAATGAAATATTTACTAACTTTATTTTATATTTTGTTATCAACTTCGGTCTTAGGTTTGCTCGACCTCTTAAATTACCAAGTGTACTCAAGAAAACAGAAATGCAAAAATTTGAGCGAAAGCAACAAATAATGACAGCAATAAACTAAACTAAGCCCCCGCAGCTAAAAATAAAATAAAAATTAATTACGTTCGTTTGTGTACAAAAAAAAATTTTTTGTAGATGAGATATTGATTTAATTTAAGTTCATAAAAAAAATTTAGATTTAACTATTAACCAGCGATTATTATTTTAAATCAGAGGAAAAACATCTGCCTTCACTGAACCTAGTTTGGAAGAGATTAGGAGATGCAAGAATACTAAACAAACGAACAGCAAGCAGCATCTGCAAAGAGAAAAATGTCATCGGTCCATGGAAGGAGTTCAGAAGGATCATCAAGTCTCCAAACTGCTCCAACACTCCATAATCAAGCCGTCCCTTCTGAACGATGTAGTAATTTGGAGTCTGTAGATAATTATTTTGATGACATTTTTATGCATTTTTCAATGTTTTTAAAACAATAAGAATATGTACATAACGAATCTCAATTTATTTAATAATGAATCATTTTATATTATAAATTGTAATATTATTTATGTTTTTCTAGCAAGTCTCCATTCTGTATGTTTATTGGAAGATTAAACTGGTCCAGACTTTATGTTTTGGACTTTTACAGCATTTCTTAGAACATATTAAAATATTCATTATTCATTAAATTAAATTATTTATGAAAACATAAGGAATGTTAAATAAACAAGCATAAAAGCAATAACGACTTCTTTTCATTAAACACAATAATGACAATTATTCCCCACAAAAAGTCTCAACATTTTTTGACAGTTTGCACTGAGGGTGATCAACACTTTTTAGGAAAACAATGATATTATTAGAGAAAGTTATTTATTTTTAAATAGCATACAAACGATAGCTACACACGTAGGAAAACTTTGCTTGCTTCGAAATTTCGAGAGAGTGACACTACTGCATGAGACATGACACTACGACAACTTTTCTGTTATTCAACTTGACCAGTCTGTCCTCCGCATCAATATTTATCAGGACATCGTGCTTTCTTTTTTCTCTTCTCTCATAAATGTTACATTTTCTCTTCTAAGGCTTTACGTTCGAATAAAGTTTCGACGCTGAGAGGGAAGCTTGAGCTTTGACCTCAAACAGGGCTAAACACCCGATAGCAATGCTTATAATCTTGCCATCTGTGAACAGTTGAAGCACAGCAAGTTCGTCACTGGCTTTCTTCACATACCCGGTGTAAGACTTATAATTTCCTCGGACAACTTTGACCACTTTTCCGATCAGGTCCATCCTTTGAATGTTCCCAGACCTTTTAAAACTGCTCGATGCAACACCGGGAAGTTTTCCTTTTCCTGCATTTCCTTTCCAGCCACTAGGATTACATCTAGAGGCAAATTTTGTGTGCCTGCACCGGTCACTGAAATTGTCTTTTTGACTGTTGCTGAACTTTCTCGACGGCTTCTTGAAGTTGTCCTCAGTATGTATCACGTCTCCGCTCAGTTGAACGTCTTTTGAAGAAACTTTAATCTCCGACATATTGGCGTCAGAAATGAAAATGACAACATCATTTTCCGGTAGCACAACCATTCCTGTATTTCCCTGATGCACTCCTCTTAAAACTTTCACCTGATCTCCGACATTGAAATATTTCTTCAGCTCTTCCTGTCTGACATCCATGGTCTGCATAAATTCTTCTGATTTGGATTGGATGGTGATCGTGAGTCCAATCTTTTTGACGATCCTTCCTTTCAGATCTGCCATAGCATGATTGATTACCTCAACGTTGTCTCCGATTTCGAAGTTTGAAATTTGACTTGAGGACTCTGCATTTCTCTTAAATTTTTGCAACTCACCCTCAGTCGGTTGAACGCCATCATGCACAACGGTGTCAATTGGGAAAATTTTGTAAATAAATCCATCTTTGTACCGACTTCCTTCAAAGACTGTAAATTCTCCATCAACTTTAACTTTTCCTCCAATATCCATCACAGTTCTGGAATCAAATGCCTTTTGAGGTGGTTTGAACATTTTTCTCGAACTGCTAGCATTTTGATCCGATTTTGGAAGTCCTCTTGATTTGGTATAATCGATTCTGGGAAAGAGTTTTAGGTGGACCATGTCTTTGCTAGAATCTACCATTACCACCTCTGCTAGGTCACCTTTGAAAAGACCTTTCGCAATTCTTACAAACTGCTTTGGCTTTAGTATGACAGATTCTTTGGTCGATTTCATAACTTTGGGCATATCATCTTTCGGGATGAAGCGAATCTCTTTGTTGTCATAAGCAAGAGCACTCACTCCTTCAATCAGCTGCCTAACATGCCCCTCTTTGTGCGCTTCCATGAAAATCCACCCTTTTGTACCTTCAGGAAGCAAGATTGATGTCACCTGTAAATTAAGGCCAGAATTCAAACATTTTCTAGTCAGGAGGACAACCGTTTCGAGTTCTGAGCCTAGTCTGCACTTGACAAGCCAGAAATATGGATCGGATCTCATAGGAAGCCTCGATGCTTCATTGAGTTCCACAATTTTCTCGATTTTGTCATCGACAACGACGTTATTTTCGGGCTTCGAATATTTGTCTTCCAGATGCTGTAAGAGCTTTGATTCGTTTATTTGCGAGGCTCTTTCAAGTCGTCTCTGCCCGTCTACCTCTCTGGCAGTTGATCCTTCCTTTTCTACTTTCTCCTTAGCAACAAAGTCAGATTCCTCCTTATCGTCATCACTAGCTTTGTCATCATCAAAAACTTCCTCCTCGTCCAAAATAAACTCTGAAACCCTTATTTTCTTTTTAGCGGGTCTCAAGGTCTCCTCTAAATCATTATCTGAAATTTCAGCTTCTGAGCTTTCGTCATCTTCGAGTTTTCTCTTATTGATGCGTTTTTGTTTCAAATTCTCTTCAAATATGGCTGACGAAAGCATTTCACAATTTATGTCCGACATTATTTTGGCTGGGAGCGATTTAAATAGTTTACAGTAAATTTGTGTATGACGTGTCTGTTCACTAACACTGAATTATGTTCAACAATTGTTGGGTGATGCTTCATCAGTTGTACATGCGTCAAGCCTTTGAATAAAAAGATACTGAATGTTAAAATTATTTTTGAAAAATAATTAAAAAAAATTTTTTTTTAATTAAAGTTTTTTAATTAGAATAAATTTATTTTAAAAATAATTAATAAAATACAATAAAACAATAACTGTAATAATAATAACAATGATAAAACAATAATAATAAATCATAAATGTTAATAATCTAATGAATATTTATTTGAATTGCTATTTGATATATCAACTTTAAAATTCAATCTGAAAATTGTTGATTATATGTTTGCTGGCTGCCATCGCTTCTCCATCAGAATCTCCAACGAATATTCAACCTGGTGACCTGGTGTCTTTGATAACTAACTTATCAATTTCGTTGGATAATGGCTTAGATTCCAAAATATTCATTTCAGAGCTTTCTGCTTCAACACAGCATTCGGATGGAACAATCAGTTGACTAATAAATCCAACTGCATATTTGGTTTTCAACATTATCAACCTCTTATCCACCAGTACTCAATAAACACGTCGATGAAACTTGTGGCAATCCGAAATAAATCTGTTGAGATGTTCTGCGTTCATCGTCTAGTTCAATGTATTTAGATCAATCACACCTCTGAAAATTTTAAACTAAATTGGTAATTAAGTGGACTCATACAACGGTCCGTTGGCCCATTCTTTGGGATCGTCTTGGTACTCAATTAATTGTAAGTCTTTGAAGCTCCGAACCTTACGAACCACTACTTAAAAGTGTTGTTGGAGGATGTCGGGGTCTTTGCAAGTTTTCCTTGAAATAAACATTTTACACAAACATTTTTACTTTGCACTCGAGTCCCTGAAATTGTGTAACTTTAACTTGAAGAATTGGGATCTCGATTTTAAGTGTTTACATTGTTACATTAAATTTTAGATTGGAACTTGTCAATTCACAACATTAAAGCAATTAACGTCATAAATGCGGAGGCATATTAGTTTGTGAATGAGATTTTATTGACTCTTTGATAAATGATTTGTAATCATTAGTTGTTAATAAGTTAATTTCAAATTCGATGTTCGTTAGTTAATATTCTTCTTCTTCTTCAGAAACGTAGGATGGTGTTGGAGGAGGCTTAGTTTTTGGTTTCGGCTTCTCTTTGTAGAGGTCAGGTTTTCCCTTGGCCTGGTAAGGTGGCTCATATGGCTTGCTTTGTTGCTTCAGAGGATAATGTTTCTGTATCTCAACATCGTCAACTGTGGGAAGACGTTGTAGCAAAATGCGAGCTTTGACCAAGTATTGATCAGGGGCGAGGGATTTCTTCTCAAAGTATCTCTTGTAGTCTCCGAAGAGGTTGAGATCTTCGTAGCACGAATCGTACCACCACCCACCTAAGTGAACCTGAAATCATTCAAACGTTGAATTAATTAGTCAAAGGACTAATGTCAAATAGACTTCTGATGATTTCAAATAAACATTGTCGATATTCTGGGTGTTTCTTACTTTGGCACAGTTACTGTAGAAGCTTTGGTCGTGGTCTCTGTCGTAAGTTGAGAAAGGCCTGCCATCGGTGTGAGTGCTGGCATTGGTGTTGATGTAGAGGCCATAATTTCGTCCTTCTGAGGCCACCACGTACTTCGGTGATTCTGAATCTACTTTCTTACCGGCTAAAAAGCAATGAGGTTTCAATGATTATAATAAGCATTAATCAAGTAATCAATTATCAAGGTTTAAGTTATACCTTTAGTAACAAGTTCTGTGGCAGCGTAGTAATTTCCAGCTTTGGTTATGCAATGAAGGTATTCGTTGCCTATGTAATAGTCTTTTGCTGGGTTTCCAAAGCCAACTTTATACTCATTCCAGTTCTTGTTCATATTGAAATCAGGATTTTCACGGTTGAACGCGACAAAGAAGTTGTTGACGCACGAACCCTTAATGACACCACAGCCCGAAACTTTCAGAGAATATTCCTTTGCAGGCTCGTAAATGTCTGAAACGGATAAAAAAAAATATTTTGAGCAGGGTCTTCGGCAGAAATTTCGGACCCCTGGACACAGCGGTCACGGGCCCATAAGTTATGTCAATTTGGTAATGGAAAAGCAAAAAAAGCATGATTGCAAAATTTTAACATTTTAAAACCCGGCGGGTCCCAAAAAGATTACCGGGACCCTAGGCACTTGCCCCCTCGGTGGCCCTGTTTGTAAGCAATTACTTTATTAATTAATTTTAATGAGTCTAAGTAATTTCAAAAACCTTAATTTATTAAGAATGCACGCACCCAGCAAATTAAAAGCTGAAGGTTTGGATGACGAGGAAGTGGATTCATTAAAAATACTCACGCCTTGGTTTGTCGCAGAACTTGAACTCCACTGGTTCTCCCTCGCAATATTCGATGATGTTCTTTCCGTAAACAACGCTGTTTTCCATTAGGCACTGCCTGTTCCTCTGGTGGAAAGGTTTCACGCCACAGACTTCTGTGCAAGCAGACCACTCCGTCCAGGGGGACCAGTTGTCTGTGACAGTTCACATTAATTTAATAATTCAATTGCATATTAGTACAAATATTTGAAGTAATTTCTAGAACTTAATTTCGTATTTATGATTACCAGTCCTTATTTAAAAGTTTTTTTTACTTGTTATTCTAACAACTGTCATTTCAAATATTAAATAATCACATCTTTATGTAGCTTTACTCAATTCTCGACTTTAAACTGACCGCAATTGGTCTCGAAGCAGAACTTGACTTCAGAAGCAGATCCATCGCAAGGTTTTCCGCCGTATGATGCCTCAGGTTTGTTGCAGACTCTCGACCTGGTTGTACTTCCCCCATATCCACACGTCTTACTGCACGAGGACCAAGTAGACCAATCTGCCCATCCTCCATCAACAGCTGTGCCAAAAATACCTCTTTGATACAATATTCTAAATCGAAATTATTACGTTTAATTATTAACTTTTCGGAATTTCTATTAAATAAGACATTATTTGTTAAGAAAAGCAATTATAATCTCATGAATATCAATAATTATATAAGTTTAGTTCGTTTTCTGAAATTTTAAAACGAAATAAGGACTGGCACTAACCACAAGGTGATGAACTGCAGTTTTTGGCTTCAGTGAAAGGTCCAACGCAGTTCTTGCCATAATATTGAGGAGCAGGATTGTCACATTTTCTGTTTCTTGTGGTAATTCCATATTCACCGCATGTGACGCTGCATGTCGACCATTCAGACCAGTTGTTCCAGTTACCATCAACATCTGATGAATCAATTCATCACCAAATTACGGAATAATAACAAGATGTGTCAAGTAGTAACATCAATTATTGCAAAACAATCTATTATTATTAAAATGATGTAATAAACACAAGTTATAAAAAATATCGAAAGATTTTACTGGTAATTACTTACTGCAAGCTCTCAGGTTGCATGACTTGCTTTCTGTGTCATCACCCTCGCAAGGTCTACCACCATGTGCAGTGACTGGATTCTGGCAAGTCCTCTTCCTGGTAGAAGTTCCTTCAGCACAAGTGGCACTGCATTGAGACCACTGACCCCAGCTGCTCCATCCGCCATCAACAGCTGTCACATTTCAGAGAACATTAGCAATTGTTAATATTTTAATATTTTCATCATAATAAGAATAATTAAAATAAACGAAGAGATTCATTCACAACTAACGGCAGGGTTTCACGTAGCAAGATTTGGACTGAGAATCTTCCCCTCTGCACATGGCTCCACCGTGGACTGGTTTAGGTTCGTTGCAGAGTCGAGTTCTCGATGCTGTTCCCCCAGCTCCACAAGTGACACTGCACTTTGACCACTCACACCACTGACCCCATTTTCCATTAACAGCTGAACAACAAAAAATAAAATACCAATTGCAAAATTAATTATTCTAAGAATTAATTTTATTTGTCTTAGCATTAAAAAAGTAACCACTTTATGATGACTCGTGTCTCCTCCAAAGCAATAAAACTCACGACATGGTTTGAGATTGACAGCCTTAATTTCCTTATCTTCTCCTTTACAATTTTTTCCACTGTAGGCAGGTGCAGGGTTGTCGCATTTCTTTGACCTTGAAACCACACCTGGTCCGCAGCTGGCCGATGGCTGACCCCAATTGGACCAACTGCTCCATCCTCCATCGACAGCTTTATTGTCATTATTATTGTTGGTTAATTATATATTTTATTATTAATTATTATTATATTTAATTTAATTATTTTATATTTTTACAACTAAAAAATATTTAATAAATTAAATTGATGTATTTAAAGAACAATAATTGATACAGAGATAAAAGAAGGGGTTTAGAGGCTTTGAGTTAGGCTATGTTTAATTGATAAATTCAGACTTACGAGCAGTAGATAACTGTACTTTCTTTGTCTCAACACTATCCCCCACACATGGTTTGCCTCCAAATCGAGGATGTGGCTGGTCACAAAATCTTGTCCTCTGAACGTATGTTTCCCCATAAAGAACTGTTGGCATGGACCAGGCTGACCAATCGCTCCATCCTCCGTCAATGGCTGTAAAACCATTTAATTAATATAATAATTAACCTTAACGACTTTAAACCTTTTTGATGATGTTCTTTTTCAGCCATTGACCAAAAAAATAGCCATTAATTTTCAACTTAAAAGATGTCGAACAAAATACAATAAATTATGAATAAACTCCTCACGGCATGGAACGACGTAGCATTCGCTTGATTCAGTCTTCTTGCCAAGACATTCTTTTCCACCATTTGAAGGACTTGGACTTTCACAAGCGCGACTCCTGGAAACAGTTCCTCCGATACCACAATTGAGGCTGCACGAGGACCACCTCTCCCACTGACCCCAACCTCCGTCAACGGCTGAATAACAGTAAGTGGCAGCTTAAATCAGACAGCATCTACGGCAAGAATGGTCTATTACGTTACCATTGTTATTTAGCTGATGTCATGTTGTTTTTAATAAAATTTACTAAAATGAAGTAAACAAACTATTAACAACATAAACCTACGACAGATTAACAACTACAACGACTCAATTAATTTTTTATTGCAACAAAAGCTTAAAATTACCACAAGGAGGTGCCAATCCAGGTGCATATTCGCTTGAAGATCCCTGACAATTTCTTCCTCCAAAGTTTGGCGATGGTTGAGTGCAAGTTCTTGTCCTGGATACGACTCCTCCTTCTCCACAGGTGACACTACACCTGGACCATGAGGACCATTCAGTCCACCCGCCATCGACACCTGATGTTGATTTATGTTTTATTAAAGTATTAGTTTTGTTTTTGTAAAAGTTGGCTTTTGGTAACTAATGTAGTGTAATATAGTTGAAATAGGTTAATTTATCATTTCAAATCATTTCCAACCACACGGAGGTCCAGAGCATGTCTTGGTGTCAGTGGTTCCCCCATCACAATTCCTTCCATCGTACTGTGGTTCCGGATTGGCACAACATCTGTTTCTCGTGGCCACTCCACCATCTCCACACTTCACGCTGCACAACGACCACTCCGTCCATTCGGTCCAGTCACCATTGATTGCTGGAAGAAGGCAAATTGCAGTGATACGGGATAATATTTTTAATTAATACTTTTAGTAAAATACAATTTAACATAATTATTATTCTATTACGACGATAATTAATTGACTCGACTTACGACACATGTGCAGGAGAAGGTTCTTCGAACTTGATGATTCTCCTTCACATTCCTTTCCATCACCGTAAGGAGCAGGATTGTCACAGTTCCTCGACCTGGTTACTTGGACATCAGGACCACAAGTGGCAGACGGTTCAGACCAGGAAGACCATTTGCCCCAACTACCGTCAATGGCTGTTATTGCGATTGAGGATGTTATTGGTTGTCATCGATGGTGGTTTAGATTATATTTCATTAACTTAACTTTTATTGGAATAAGTTGAGATCTAACGACGGCTTTAATTAAATATTTGTCATTTGGATACAAAAGTCACCTTACATAAATGTTGAGTATTATACATTCTTTAGATTAACATTAATAATTTAGAATAAGATTAATAATTAATTAGAGTTAATTTCAAAATAATAAAACTGCAGATGATTAAAAATGATGCAGATAATAAAACTTTAGATGAAGAAATGAATTCCAACATCATCTCAAACCAAAATTATGACAACTCACCGCAGGAAGGACCGGCACAAGCCTTAACTTCAGAGGATTTCCCAGGGCAATAATGTCCTTCAAAAGAGGGTGCTGGATTGTCACAGGCTCTCCTCCTATACTGAACTCCTCCTTCTCCGCAACTGACACTGCATGACGAGTATTCTGACCATTCTCCCCAAGCTCCATTAGTGGCTGTGATGAAAGAGGTTAAGAATTGGTTTTGTATGGATCAATATTTATAATTAAAAATTTAATATTAGTAAGAAATTAGTTATAAAAAAGTATATTTTGAATTAATAAAATTTTTTCATCACATTTGAGTAACAATATTTTTTTGAATTTAAAATCAATATAATTTAAATAATTTAAGTACAAGTACTTTCTGAAATATAATTTCAACATTTAAATTTCCACTACACTAAATAACTCCTAAAATTAATGACTAAATACAAAATGAACGAATATAATTTGAAGCTAAAAATGAATTTTCAAACCACAACTTAACAAATAACAATATTTTGTTGCTTAAAAAACCCATTTAGAAGAAACGCCAAAACTAACGACATGGAGACACAGAAGCACTTCTGGTGTCGGTGTCTGGTCCAACACAGGGCTTTCCAGAGTAGGCAGGCACTGGATGGGTGCAAGTCCTTGATCTTGAACTTGTTGATTCTGCTCCACATGAGTGCGATGGAACTGACCATTCTGACCAGGAAGTCCATCCTCCGTTGACGGCTGAATGAAGTGGAGTTAAAATTCTTAAATTTATTTATTTAAATCAGTGTTTATAAACATTTTGACAAGTAAGTTTATATATAAAAAAAGCTGGTAAAGATTTTATTAAAGCTTTTGTGAATGTATGTTTTATTATTGGTTATTATTCGATGAACAATTAAATGAATACAGATCGCTATAATTTTACGTTAATATTAATAATAAATATTAACAATATTTACAAATTAGTATTTAATGAATCAATTGAAAAATTAGATTCAACTTACGACACGGTCTGACTGTGACGTTCTTGTAACTGACAGCAGGTCCTTTGCAGAACCTTCCTCCATAGGATGGTGTAGGGTTGTTACATGTCCTTGATCTACTCGGATACAAGCCATCACCACAGGTTGTTGTTGGCCTAGCCCATCCTCCCCAGTTACCCCAGGCACCATCAACGGCTAACGAAAGAAGTGATTATATTTTAAATTTACTAATATATATGCAATTTAACAAGTTTGTCTGAAGTTAACAAGTTATTGTATAAATTAATAAATTATTATACAAATAAATAAATTGTTATGTAAAATAACAGATGAATGAAATACGAGCACAAAAGAATTCACTAACGACACGGAGATCCTGTGCAACTTCTGGACTCGACAGCTTCTCCTTCACACGTGGATCCTCCATGTTCTGGTGCTGGACTATCACAGAATCGTTTCCTGGCTACCAAACCACCCTGTCCGCAACTGGCGCTGCAACTCGACCATTCTGACCAGGCACTCCATCCTCCACATACCGCTGGAAAGGGGTAAAAATTATAAATATTTAAGTATGTTTCATGAATTATCACCAACAATAACTTATGATGAAATTTTATTATGGGCAAGAATTAAGTTACAGTTCAATTAGCTTAGCTTTAGAAGAAGTTTAAAGACGAAGTTTCAAAAGAGCTAGCACGAATTGAAAAGTGGTTTAAATGAAATTTCAAACTGACGGCAGGGAACTGCTGAACAGTCTTTGCTTTGCGAAGCTTCGCCCTCGCAAGCATCGCCACCATTGGCTGGAGCAGGATTGTCGCACAACCTCAGTCTTGAGGTCACTCCATTGAGTCCACAGGTCACACTGCATTCCGACCAATCACTCCAAACTGACCATCCTCCACAGATTGCTGAGTAGTTGTGCCAAAATAATATTTTTATTTTAATTGCGATACTTTCTCAACTAAATAAATAAATAAATTATTTCTCAATCTTTATTATGAAATTGTTCATTTCATTTTCAACTATTTTGTTGTGATGTCCTAATAATTGCTTGATATAATTGATTTCTGAGCATTATCACTTACATGGTATAACATTCAAATTAATACTTTAAGCTTAAATACAAGCGATCAACTGAATTCTACTCACGGCATTGGGGAAGTTGATCTACTCTGCTTACAAGAGTATAAGTGTTTCCCTTGCAATTGGCTCCACCAAAGGCTGGTTTTGGGTTTGAACATTCTCTTGACCTCAAAGATAAACCACCCTTTTCTCCGCATGTCTCTGATGGTTTCGACCACTCATTCCAGGCTGTCCATCCTCCGTTGACGGCTGAAGAATAAATCATGATTTTTGTAACAATCATTATTTACTAGTGGCAATTTCCATTGGAACATTTGGAAAATTTAGATACCATATTATAATTATATGTATGTAATAACAAAAATTAAAAAAATATTAATTTTAAGTGAACAAATAATTCGAACCACATGGAGACAATTCAACTTCGGCATGTTCAATGGCATCGCCATCACAGCTTTTGCCTCCATAAAGAGGAGATGGACTGTCGCAATCCCTAGCCCTGGTCTTGGTTCCCCCAAAGCCACAAGTGGCATTTCCAAACGACCATACGGACCAAGGACCCCAATTTCCATCAACAGCTTTAAATAATGATAAAATATAATTTAAATAACTTACACAAATAACAATTATGTGACCTATAATTGTAAGTATGACCTGTAATTGATACTCACAAGGATATTGAAGCTTATGGATTTTTATAATTAAGATCACTTATTACTATAAATTACCATATTATTAAAATTAATATTTTGTCACAATAATTTATTTTACATGACAAAAAGTATTAAATAAAAAGAATTAAAACTTACGGCAGAAGCTTATGAAGCACGATCGCTTATTTCCTGAAGCACCTTCACAAGGTCTTCCCTCATAAGCTGGTGCTGGATCATCACATTTCCTTCGTTGGACTTGAGTACCCTCAAATCCACAAGAGGCACTGCACTTGGACCATTCATACCATTTACTCCATCCTCCATCGACAGCTAAATAAATATTTCATCTTATAATTGGAGTGCAGGTTGGCCGAATGGGTTGCGTCCCTGTATGCGACGGTAATAATGGCAACAGTCGTTACGTGTCGTGTTCGCAACCCAGCCTGCACCACTATATAAATGGTAAATCGATTAAAAAGTGCTTTCACATACTATTCGGATACATAAAGCACTCAAAATATCGGATAAATATAAACATACAAATATAGCAACCAATTAATGCATTATGACTATATTCAGAGCCAATTCAAATAACAATTTGAAATAAAATAATTATGATGCTTTTTTGGAAAAATTTGATTAATAAAGAAATTGTCTAAATAACCATAAACAATTATGATAAATAAAACCATGAAACTAAATAGTGTAATGCGAATGCAATGCTTCGAAGAATCATCACTTGTTCTGCTTTCCTTCCACAAACATATGAAAAATATTCAACTAACGACATGGTTTTGCTTTGACAACTTGGACTTCCATAGGATCACCGACGCAGTTCTTTCCATCGTACTGAGGCGCAGGACTGTCACAAGCCCTTGACCTCGTCTGAAATCCATCCTCGCCACAAGAGGCACTGTTCTTTGACCAATCACCCCATACTCCCCAGCAACCATCGATAGCTTTGAGAGGTAATTATAATCAGTAGTATTAATTATTTCATAACTTCAACTTAAGAAATAAAAATGTAATTAGAGCTTTCTCAAATTGTAAAACAGTATTCGGTAACATTTCTTAGCAATGAAACTGATAACCTCTCTTTTATCAAACTATTTTGTCATTTTCAATCACATTTGCATTCAAACAATAGCACGAGAAGTCAATTTGAAATCAATTCAAAGTTGATCAGAAATTTCATAATAAGTCAATTAATTTATAATTGATAGCAGGAATTTATCTTTTATTTTAGTCTTTCCATACGTTTAAAATATAATTGTAATTAAGTCCACTTACGACACGGCGGTAGAACACTTGGTTTTGACTGGGTATCCTTGCCTTGGCATGGTTCACCCCCATCGGAGGGTGGTGGGTTGTCACATCTTCTTGACCTTTTCACTTGACCTTCAGATCCGCATGTCTTTTCAGGGGCTGACCATTCCGACCATCTACTCCACTTGCCGTTAACAGCTTTATTTTTTAATGATATTTTACAAGAATAGAATATTTAATTAATCAAATATTTGCAACAAATCACAATCTCTTCGTTATTTTAAATTAAATTAACGCATCAAAATTGTTTATTTAATGGTCAGTAATTTATTTTAGAAAAATTTAAATCAACTCTTATGCAACTAACGGCATGGTCCTTCGCAGCATCCTCTGGTCTCAAGGGCAGCCCCATAACAAGGACGACCTCCAAAATCATTGACAGGGTTGGAGCAGTTTCTCCCTCTTGTTTGAACTCCTCCGAATCCGCAACTGACGCTGCATCTGCACCACTCGGTCCACGAGTTCCAGTTGCCGTCGATAGCTGCAATAATTCGTTTTGATTCAATGTAGATTTTTGGAGCAAATGAAATTTTTAACTGGTTTTGTTTTTCATTCTTTTTTTAATTAGAAAAATAATGAATTTGGAGAAGATTCCATAATCTTGTAAACGAGTTTAAACTGCTTTGCTTTGATTAAAGTTTTTAAAGCCATATTTATGAATTGATCGCGATTGTCACTTTGAATGAATTGTGATGTCCAATCTTTAAATCAAAGAAAGCAATGCTAATACATACGACAAGGTCTAGGATTGCTGCACATATTGGTCTGCTCGTAAACTCCTTGGCACAACTTTCCACCGTTGGCGGGAGTTGGTTTGCTGCATTCTCTAGTTCTGCTCTGCAGTCCTCCGTCACCGCAAGTTGCGCTGCAGAGAGACCACACTCCCCATTTGGACCAACCACCATTGACAGCTTTGAAGAACATTTATTTTAAACTTTATTTGTGGCATTCTAACTAACATTATTTGAGTGAGTCCAATCAAAGCTGTTTGCAACTCACGGCATGGAACTCCAGAGCAAGGCTCAATTTGAACAGAATCACCATCACATTCTGACAGCGGGGCATAAGTCTCGCTGGGGTAGAGACCTCCTTCGGTTTCAAGTCCAGCATCTCCGGAGATGAAAGTGTCGCCCTCGTAATTGGTTCCAGAATGATCTTCGAACAAATACTCGGCAGAACTGAGAACAGATAAAATTGAATCAGCAATTTGTTTAAACGGTTTTTACATGGTGTTTCAAAACATACTTTCCTTTTTTAGATGGAGCTTCTGGATACAAGCTTCTCGCATATCTGCATTAAAGGTTACAAATCCTAATTTGATGATCCAAAAATGATTGGATTCATTTTTATAAACGACAAACTGCATCGCACATATGAAATGTCATACTTTCTGTTGATAAATTCCATTATTAAGTATAATATATATGTAAATAATATATATATATATCCATGTATATATATGGATGTAAATATTATGAATTAATAATTTAAAAACTACGAAATATAAATAAAATATAATTTTTGGAAACACATGTTATGTATGAATAATTAATTGTAAAAGTTTAACTAATAAGATAAATTTCCACTGTTCACCTTCCTGGTTTCGACTCTTCAACAGCGTTTTTGTCACCAGGCAAACAAGTCCTTGTTCTCTTTTTGAAGCCGGTGCCACAAGTAACAGAACATTCAGCCCATTTAGACCATGCAGTCCAGGAAAATTTGGCCTTTGTCGCCTGGAAGCATTAAAGTAAATTAATTCCTTTGACCTTTGTAGGCAGGAGCTCTATTGTGATATTGAAGCACTCACAGCTGGATAAGTGGTGGGAAGGTGCTTGTAAGTCGGTGGAGTTTCGTAGCTTTTGGGAGTTGGATAAGTTTTACCAGCATCTTTTTCTGGGTAGTGAGGTTTTTCAGTAGATGCTGGATATTTTGGGGGTTCTGAATAAGCAGGAGGAGAACGGTGCTTTGGTTCTTCTGAATAATCTTCTTCTTCTTCTTCTTCACTTTGAGGATAAGAAGGAGGCGGAGCGTACTTGGTAGTAAGGGCAGGGTAATCCTCCTTAGTTGGCTGAGGATATTTTGGCGGTTCGGGGTATTTGGATGGCTCAGGTGGCTTTGATGGTGTCGGATATTTTGGAGGTTCAGGGTATTTTGGAGGTTCAGGGTATTTTGGAGATTCAGGGTATTTTGGAGGTTCGGGGTATTTGGATGGCTCAGGTTGCTTTGATGGTGTCGGATATTTTGGAGGTTCAGGATAATCTTGTTCTTCCCCCTCATAATCGTAGTCGTAGTCGTCTAAAATTATTTAGTTACTTTTCGTTATCAGACCATCAGGCTAATTTGAACAATAATACTCTTAGTAGCGAGTAAAATTACCTTGCGGAGCAGCCAGTGTTAGGGCACCTGACGAAGTTTAACAAATTATTTAAAATTTAATTATTGAATGAAACATAAATATCTAAAATAAATTATTTAAACATAAATTCACAATAGCTGGTTATAATTTAATCAAAAAGATCATCGTTAAAGGGCTGCAACAAAATTTTGTTCGAAAGAAGTATTTACAAGTAGAGAAATGTAACTTAATGTCGACATTACAGACATGTAAGCTTAATGTAATCGCAAATTACCTAGCAAAGCCAGAAGTAAGAACTTCATCATTTTTTGGCCTAAAATCAAAATTTAATTTAAGAAATTTGTTGATGGAAGCAAGGTAATCATTATTAATAAATAATTTTTTTAATTCAAGGCTAAATAAACTAGACTAACCCATTGCCTGAAGCTCGGAGAACTTGGGATGAACTGACAAGCTAGGCTGAAATGGGGTTTAAATATCCTTTCTTTCACCTCAAAAGCCATTAATTTACAGAGGTTAGAGAGGCAGAAATGACAGAAATATCTCTCATTTAAAGGTCAACCTGATGTTTTTGACACTTCGTTAATGGTTGGCCATCCAGGATAAGTTCAAGTTGTCAGACATATTTTTGAGAAAAGGTTGAAAATAATTCAAATTCATCCAAACTTGAGTTCATTTAGATGCTGTGGTTATAGTCCGGGTTATGGTTATGTTAAGAATGGGAATACGAATAAAATTAGGAGTAGCAAATGTTTAAACTGGTTTGGGATTCTTGGACACAAATTCAATGATGCATACTCAATTCGGTGCACATTTTCTGCTTACGGAAATGTATTCGCATAAAAGAAACAAAAATAATTATGTGTGCCACGATATTCATACATGATCTTCCAGTACACTGAGAGTTTTTCAGAAAAATTCAGCAAATGACAATTAAGTACAGGTAGAGATTTGAATGGAACCAGAATTTCCATAAATTAGTTAATGCAGCCTTAGCTTAAGCCCAAAAAGTACTGCTCCAACAGCAGAATACGCTTCAATGAAAGCAGGTTTCAGAAGGTTGTCATGGACAATTAATGCTGGGCTTTATTTGATGTCGCAATAGGTGGGCTTAAAGAGTTCTTATTGATGAATGATAATCATAAATAGTAATAAACACTAAGTTGGAGTTCAAATTAGGTCACTGATGAAATTTGCAACAGTTTCAGATGGAATCAAGGAATGTTTTACTCCACATGATCCTTTCAAACTTCATGAAAGACTAACTTTCTAAGAAATATTTACTCTCCAGTCGATTTCATCTCTCTCAATTCAATTTTCCCGACTGCTCAAAACAAAAGTGAAACAAAATGACAGTTACATTGCAGTCTAAATTTAGACAGGGGAAGTGAGGTTATATACGAGGTCAGCATGTCGAAGCTTCGGTGCTGTTGCCTGAGACACCGCGGGATATGCCCATCAACCTCATATTCCAACTGTCAGTAAGCGGATAAAACAGAACAGTCACATGTAGAGAGCAGACCAAACAAAGACTTTCATTATTGCCTTCGTCGTAAATAGAAAAGTGCAAGCACTTCGAAAGTTCGGTTTCACGGTGATTCAAAAAGATTTTCGATGATTTGATTTCCATTAGGTTGTTATGGCTTCATTTCCATCGTTACATTGATTAAAAGAAAATTAATCGTTGTTTTAAAAATATTTTTGAGTAACATAACCACAACAACTGTAGAAATTTATTGGTGAAGGTTCTGTTGGAGTTCAACATCTCTTTTCCCATCCATCCCAAATCTAAGAACTCACAAAAAAAAAACAATTTATTACTATTTTTATTAAAAAAAAAAAGTGTATGTGGAACAGTTTTCGATGCCTTTTTACTGAGGTTAAGAAGCTCAAACCATTTGTTAGTAAAACATAAAATCACAAAATACATCACCCTCAGAAACAACTTGTAAGAACACATGGGGAGACTGCAAGGAAAGGTGATAATGATGAAGATAAAAGCAAATGTGATAAAAAATGATAAATAGGATAACACCAATGACATCAAGAGTGAAAAAAATGGTGGTGACTCTCACCACAAAAATGCCAATGCCATCAGTAATGGTAACAAAGAGTTTATTGTTTCGAGCTCCGTGATTTCAGAGATTTTTTTTTGGCATAACTAAATGTTGATCCTGCATATGTAAATATGCATATGTAAAAAACATATGTATCATTTCCACATTTTCACTCTGACAATGTTGCCTTACAAATTAACTGTCAATATTATTATTGTTGTTCTTGCTATCCAAGTGCAGTGAATTTTACTTTGCTTTTTTGCTTGGCTAGTTGCAGGAGTGGCAGCTGCTGGAACGACTTCTTGAGTGGAGCTTGTGCCTGTCGGAATGACTTCAGGTGTAGAGGTTGTATCTGTCAGAAGAGCTTCAGGAGCAACAATAGCCATCCTATTGACTTGTTCCTCCTGCATCAGATGATAAACCGAATATCAAATAGAATATATTAACTTTTAATTTAATAACGATCAATTAATTATTAATCATCACATCATCATCAAACATTGCAATCATGCTTCTGATAAACATGTAAACTGATTACAATGTTAAGCACAAATCGTCACTGAAATCAAGCCTTACAGTGTCAAAACCTCCATCTTGACATATTGAATCATTGAAGACTTTACATAACAAGGTGGTGTTTTATCCCATATCTAAGCTTTAAACAGCAAACTTAAACTGATTTTAAAATACTGAACAGGTATTTTTTCAATCGAATCGAATGGTTGTAAAAATTGGCTAAATATATTTTGTAATTACACCGAAAAGAAAGTCAAGCTGGAAAGTCATCAGGTTAGAATTGTTATTTCTAGTTTTCTGATGCTAAACATATTTATTGTACAATGTTAAAAGTGATGTATAACAGTATCATATTAATGTATAATTTTATTTGAGGCTTTATTTTAGAGAGATAATTAATTCATAATTATTATTTATTATTGATTACAGTTACATAATTAATAGTAAATAATGTATAATAATATTGTAATATATAATTAAATAACATTTGTATAACTTTTCTTTACATCATCCTGATAAAATTGAAGTTCCAAAAACTGACACATTGCTTCTGAAGAAGTCAGACTTTGGAATATTTCTAGGATTTTTTTAAATATACACAATAGATTAAAAGGCACAGAGAAGTTGAGTTTAAATACTATAGATATTGCAGAATAAAATACTTTATTGTGCCATGACATTGAATATTTGATGTTGAAGAACAGGGATTGTTCTTGAGGTTTGTGAGGAGCACGACCGCTTTACCTTTCGAAGGTTTATCTAATTTGAATCCTCCACTGACCATCTCAAGAATCCAACGCGAGCATCCTGATTCTTCTTTGCCTAGAGCGGCAACTTGTTTTAACAATGTCTATCTGCTGATTACAGAAGTACCGAAGTGATGAAGGAAAAACTTCTGTATGCCATCCAAGAGGGCAACAAGTCGTTTCATATTGCCTGATTCAGCGTTTTTCAAACGTTTTGGACCACAGACTCATATATGTATTTCTAAGCACAGCTAGCGCACCCAAGTATTTAAAAATGAAAAAATTATCTCTTTAATCAAAATAGCTTGCATATTATCGTCACAATACAAGCTTGCTTCTGTCGAGGACCATTAAAAGGTACTACTGAATCAATTTTATTAACTTCCTGCAACATTGACATTTTAAAGTAATCACTAAGATCGGTTTCGCCAATATCAACAAACGTCAGTGACTCAACGGGATAAGTATGCTTTTACGTTGCACGTTGTGGTTATAATGTAGTAATAGTAGTAGTATTTTATGAATGTCCTCAGCATAACGTGATGAATAGGACAACAACGAAGACAACAGAAGGTAAAAGCAACAACAAAGACAACAACAACCAAAGTTCATAATGTGATAGGTGGTCAAATCAGATTTCGGCGGTTTTTATAAATCCACTGGTATATTAGCTCCACACTAGCAGTATTGCTAAGCATGGAACTTAACTCCAGTGGATTTATTTTGTCCCTTATTGCTCTTCTCAGGCTTGATTGGGCCGGACATTCCATTA
>MPNW01000381.1:139762-155366 GCA_011800805.1 Hirudo medicinalis
TATCTTTTTGAATTTTTGTGTCTTCCCGATTGTTACGATTTTGTTTTGACTGTTCTGATTTGTCTGTTTCTTTGTCCTCACAGGCCGTTATTTTACTTCACTTCCATATTCTTCCATTTTATTTTATCCGATGTATTTCTCGAACTTATTTATTTCTTCATTTTATTTTATGTTAATTTGGTTTTCTTTTTTTTTCTTTTTTTTGACTTTTTCCTATTAGTAGGTGTTTTCACTGTTCCTCACTTACCGTGTAAGGCATTGCTTGCCCTTCGGTTTGTTTATTCGAATAAATAAATAAAATTAGGGTGAATGTTACTACTTAGTACTAACAGTTTGTAGTTTTAACTTTTTTTCTTCATTTTGAGCAATTTCATTCAACCAATCACCGCAATAACAAACACTAAAGCAACACAAGAACCAAATAAAATAACTCAAGGGTCAGCCTTAAGGAAACGCACGCTTCCGCTATCAGACTGACCCTCATTAACACGTTACAATTAGGCACTGTAAGAACAGTTCATACATTAGTTCAGACAGTTATGTTTGAAAAGTGATGGAATGATTTACGATATTAATAATGTCGTAACCCTGGCGAAAACGTTAATTAATTTTTGTAATTAAATTTAAATTGCTACATTTAACCGTCATATTTTGAATGTAATGCAGCTCTGCAAAACTAAGTTTACAGCATTCCCAACAGATTTCAAAATCTCGCGCCAGATTCTACAAATCTTACAGATCTACTCAAATACTTAACTAAGTTATTCAGTTCTATTCTGTTATTGAATACTTTCTCAATAAACTTTCTCAGTAAACCTCCAAATTTTACGGACCCCCGGTTTATTTCAATAATATAGCATAAGATGGTTGACGAATGACTATTACAAAAGCAGCTTCAGTACTTTTACTTTTAAATTAACGTTAGAATGCTGATACTTTTTACTTTTACTTGAGTACATGTTTTTAACAAATACTTTTACTTAAGTAAATTTTTGAGATGTTACCTGTACTTTTACTTAAGTACTGAGGATCAGTACTTTTTACAATGGGAGTAATCACACCTCAATACTGACATTCCATAGTGTACAATGTGTACAAAAATGTGTAAAAAATAGTGTACAAACGCCATCTGAAGACCCACCTCTTCAGGACAATAACATGAAGCCAACAAAGACATAAATAGTCTCAGAATATTAAACTTATTCGTAATCCTGTACAACTTCTTGATCTGGAAGGGACCACAGCTTAAACTTCCGTTGGCATTGTCCAATTTGACTGTCACAGCTTTCAGACATTTTTATGAAATTAGCTTTATTTACATCTTGAATTCAATTTGGATAAGCACTGCTTAGAAAATTAGGTTTCAATGGAAACTGCGTTATTGATTTAAGGCTCCTTTAATTATGTTAACAAAATAGAGTGGGGGAGGTTTGAAAATGTTTGACAATTCTCGACATGGGTTAAGGGGAGTTTAAGATTAATTGATATCAACAATGTTTTTTTTTATGATAAAATGTCTAAATTGTAACAGATGGAGTTATAAAATTGATGTCAATCCTTCAGTTCAGTCATTATCGCTTCAACAAATATGGCTCGTAAGACGAATGAACAAGATGAAAACGTGGATCAATTACTCGAATATCTCGCTGATCGTCTCAGAACTAAACTACTACCTGTGGTCGCTCAAAAAATAACTGAGAAGGTTGAGTAAACACTGGTCGACCTTTTTACCGAAGCGATTAAGAAATAACACCAATAATAGAGTAATAGAAGATCGTTTTTGAAAAAAATAAGAACTTAAGGGTCAGAGTGGATAAACTTACCCAAGATCAACAAGACACAGCTTAGGTCAAACAATTTGGTGATTCCTGAATCAACCTTTGCAGAGGCTGCATCGAGCTCTGTTGAGGGGAAGATCGAGACTTGGCCTGGATGTCTCAATTGGAGATATCACTGCTGGGTCTTGTCCTAAGAAGACCCCTCGTCTTACAATTGTCAGCTTAGCAACGGATCGCCAGAGACTGAGTGTTTGAATCAAGAAAAATATTACGAAAACAGGAAGGAGTCACCAATGTTTATATAAATGAACACCTGACCAGATCAAACTCTGATGTCTTTGCAATTAAAAGGAGGCTCCTCAAAGATAGCACAATTTCTTCTATCTGGACAAGATTTGGCTACATCTATCTGAAACCTTCAGAGTTAGATAAACCCTCCAGAATTTTCACCTTGGAGGATCTGAATAAATTCCGTTAGCAACGATTGACGAGAACAGCTCCAGTTTTAGTTCCTTGAGTAAGAAGAAATCTTTTCTGTTTGACTTTGCTGAAGAAGTTCCAGCTCCAGATATGACCAGTAACAGCTGAGAGAAAATCTCTTCAGTAAGTTAAAATGGGGAATTATGCCCAATTGATAGATAAACCTTAATTCAATTTTAAAATTATGCTGGATTTTTGAACACTCAAAAGATGCTTAAACAACTAAATAAATTATTATAATTTTGAGATACGGTGGTGCAGTGTAATACTTCAATGTGTGACTGACAATTTTTCAGTTGTTATTCTCACCGACTGCATTTCTCCCGGGGCTTCCATTTTTTTCAAGGTTTTTGATGTCAAAGGTCAAGTAATACCATTTACGAATTCTCCATGCAATTTGTATATCTATTTTAAATGTATTTCTATCTTTTACTTTGATAATCGTTAAAATCAACAGAAATTGATTTGTATTCTCAAATATATTACTGAAACAAACAGGACAGAGATATTTAACAAAAATTGTCTAAAATATAGAACAAGAAAATTAAAATTTTGCAAATTAAGTCAAATATTCTCAAAACAGAACATACTTGACGTCGAGCATTGTAAAAATATGGTCAACAGAACAAAATGCGGCATTGATCTCATTATTGTTTGAATTCATTATTTTGGGAAATGAGATGTAGTCTGAAACTTGGAGGAGTTACAAGTGCTCAGATAATTGCTAACAGATGACTCCTTCAAAAAGAACCATTTCGTCACCTTGGGCCAAATTTTGCGAAGTCACCGAACTTTCAGACGGCATTGATAAGTTGTAGACACAAAGATATGCATTTTATATAAAATCTATTCTTTATTTGAACTTTAAAATGAAATTTCAAACTAAAATTATCTTCAAAAGATGAATATAATGAATACGCAAGTACGTGTGCGGTCTCTGAGTAATGAAATGTACCAACTTATCATCGGATGCTAAGGCTAAGAAAACGCGCATAAAGAGAGGTTTTTTACAAGATTTGTAAGTTGAGTCCCTGATCTTCGTTGCTTCCAAGGAGAACAACTTGCATCAAGTCGATCAAGTGATATGTTCAAGGCACACTCTTCACTTCCTGTGATGCTGTGCTTGTCATACTACAAACAGTTTTTCAAAATTAGTTGCATTCCTATGTCTTGTGTTACTTAAATATCCGTTTGTGAATAACACCGAATAATATAATTAATTACAATATTTATTAAAAATATATTCACTATTTGAACAAAAGTATTTCTTCTTACTTTGAGACTCTGATTGTCTACGATCGTTGATAGTTGAAGGAGTTCTCATATGTGCAAATACATCCTGGAAAGCAATGGATTATAAATTAATAATGTTGTTGAGTAAATGTAATCAAACGATACTTAACTAAATAACATCCTTATTTTTATTTCAATAAGAAGCTCCCGATAACAGTAGCATCCATACAAATGCTAAAACGCCTTATTTGTTCTTGTAAGAAGATACGAAAATAAACTTTTATTTCTATATTTATGTAGAGCGTTCGTACTATTGCGTCGATGAATTAAAATGTTTTTATAATTTTTATTCAGAGTTTTAAAGTTCTGGATAACAATTTCAAATCATTTGAAAGCCTTAAAATTTAATAATAAAGATATTTAATTTAAACTAATTTTCCAATTTTAAATTTCAAGTTAAACTTTAAATAATTTTGAGGAGGAACGTTTCAACTCTGTACATATTCATTCGGACTCAAGTTCACTATATATTCCCACACATGCACACAATATCATGCGGTCACATACGAACTTTTGAGCTGCAGTTGTTGTTGATGTAGTTGAAACCGGAGAGAGAGGAGCCTTGGCACGAGGTCATATGACCAGAGCACGTGATGGGGAAGAAGGAAGTGGGACTCAACTGCCGAAGGCAGAAGAGGAAGACGGGGGTCTGTCTATGGGTGAGGCCCTCAATGGTTTGAATGACTTGAGTTGATTCTCATCTGGTAAGGACTTCTGTGTGCTGTAGAGACTTGTCGTCTGAGTCGAGAAGACTGGAAGGTTGTAGAAGTCTCTCTCGTTCAAGTAGCTCATCTCATCAAAGTCACTCGGAACAAACGGCTTATGTAGAGAGCAGTTATCTCTAAACTGGAACATTAAATCAAATGCTGAATGCACAAGCATATTTATTTAAAAACACTATCTCAAAATCAACCCATTGAATACTGACCGGGCAAGCGATCCTTGGATCTGCTGTATGGCAGGACAAGTCATCGTCAACATTAAACGAAACGAATCTGTTGTTGAACTTATGCAACGAACTTGCTGTGTCAGAATTCTGTTCGGAATCCTTGAAAGTCGAGCAAGCATTCAAGTCTGGAGTCAAGTAGGCTCCCTTGTTCAGACTGCCATTAGAGGCAGCTTTGACGGTTTCCAAACGGCAGTTGTATCTTCTCGGACGTCGCCTTCGTTTCGAGAGATGGCAGCGGATGACGAAGACGGTGATGCAGAAAATTAGGAGAAAAGCCGAACAGGCGAGGAGGATTGCAATTAGGACACTGTGGTCCAAAATGGTGGCAGCCAATGAAGATTGGTCGGATAGGATGGCATCGTGCTTGGTGACTTGAACAACCAGCAAGGAGGTGGCTTGATCGTGATTGTTGTATGGGTTGTAGGCTGATACATTGAGCACCAATTGCCCTGCAGAACTTAGAACCGATGTTGTCTTTATCCAACCTGTTGACTCGTCTATGATCAGCAGACCTTCTTCGTTGCCCGATAAAATTGCGAACCTATAAAGATTTTTGCTTCCTGATCTCATCAATTTTCTTGATCTTTCAATGCTGCTATTCGTAAGTTGAAGTTGGCAAACAGCTGTTCCGTTGTCACTTCCCATCATCAAAATCACCGAATTGTTGGTGTCATTTGGAAAGTGGAAAATAGGTGCAACCACGAGAGGTCTCGATGATTCTTCAACCACCAGTCTAATTACAACGTCTACTTTCGACTCCGGAAACCAACGCCCGGACGGATTACCTGGAAGGACGGAAAATCTCACATTTCTAGATTTATCCAACGAAACTCTGGAACGTATTTCTCCTGAGTTCTTATCCACGTAGAGCAGATGTTCGACGGTTTCTCTGTACGTGTCCTCCAGTCTGTATATTACCTTTCCAAATCTCGTAGAACAATCTTCGTCGATGGCTCTCACCTGCCCTAAGAGGAAGTTCTCAGGGATCTTCGAATGTGTCGAGAACTCGTAAGAGGTTCTGTCGAATATGGGAATGTGTTCATCTTTGTCCCTGACTGTCACTTCAAGTCCTGCCTCCCCAAGTCTGCTGGG
This sequence comes from Hirudo medicinalis, assembly GCA_011800805.1. Taxonomy (NCBI): domain Eukaryota; kingdom Metazoa; phylum Annelida; class Clitellata; order Hirudinida; family Hirudinidae; genus Hirudo; species Hirudo medicinalis. Next base: position 145,355 of record MPNW01000381.1, read on the forward strand.
TTCCCCAGAGTCCGAAACACGTGCCATGAACATCATTTGGGAGTTCTCCTCACAGTTGATGGTGTTCAGAGTGATGACGTCACCATTCTCATCCACTCTGAGGATGTCCTTCCATTTGGCTTGTTGAGCTTCGAGGTTGTAAGTTAGTTTTGCGTTTAGTCCTTCATCTGCATCGGTTGCCTACAATGAAATAATTTAGTATTTTCACTATTTGCAATAAAACGATTAAAATCAAATATTACAATTATTTGCAACATCATTTTGGTTAAATGAGTCCGCAAATAAGTTTATGCAATAAGCTTTTCTATCGAACACTTACTTTGATTTGAAATATCTTAGTTCCAATTGGAGTGTTTTCGTCGACTTCCATTCTATAAACGTTTTTCTCAAAGACTGGAGAATTATCGTTCTCGTCAAGAACCTTTAATTTGACTATTTTGCTGGATCTCAACTGAGGCTTTCCATCGTCAGAGCAAGTGATTGAGATGTCGAAGTGGCTGCTGTTCTCCCTGTCAATCAGAACTCCTGTGAGGAGGTCGTACTCCACGTTCGAAGGGGTGACGGGGTTGCTTCTTTTGGGGGAAGGAAGAAGGAAGAATATCGGGGGATGAACTGTGCACGACACTCTCCCGTTGTTTCCCTGGTCTTTATCAGATACTGATAATTTGCCGAATATCGTCTCATGCGGTGAGTTCTCCGATATCTGCATTGAATTTAATATGGTCGACAATTTAAGTTATTATCATAAATAAACTAATATCATGAATTCGCTAGATTTTCAATATCATGTACACAGTAATGTACAAATAATAATAAAAACAATAATTACAACTGAAATATGATACAAACCTCCAGCTCATCAGTGACTTGTCCATTCGTTGACCTAAGGGTGATGGAAGGTGGATTGTCGTTGACGTCTCTGACGTTGACAGTGAGGAGGGCGTGAGAAGACAGGGACAGAACCGTTCCATAGTCTGAAGCGATGGCTGTCAAGTGAAGTGTTGGTTGTTCCTCACGATCCAACTTTGATTTCAACCTCACAGAACCTGAGGTGGAGTCGATGGAAAAGATGTTTCCATAGCTTCGGAGAAAAATTGAAAAGGATTCAAGATTCAAAATTATTATGAAAAATCGAACTAATAATGTATTTTGTTTAATATATCTTGAAATATGTTATGTTTTAATCATTTCAAAATCTGTCTAAAATTCACATGAAAATATGTTTACTCGTTCAGATTTTTCTGAAATTAACAGAAAAGGATGAAACAATGCAAATTGTTCAATTACTTTTGGAAACCGTTCCACAATTTAGAATAATATGCCATATGAAATTCATTGAATTGAATCACCAATTAGACCCTTTTTAATCCCATGAAATCCTGTTTGTCCTCACCTTCTCGAAGTGTCATCACTCCATGCATACTTTATCCTGGCGTTTTCACCAAAGTCAGCATCAGAGGCTCTCAAGACTATCACCTCCTCCCCTACATTCAAATCTTCATTTACATCCACCGAATAATACGACCTCTCGAACTGAGGTGAGTTGTCGTTGTGGTCAAGGACTTGAACTTTGACCTGAAGGATCGATGATCTGCTGGGCGTGCCCCCGTCCTCTGCCATGATTGTAAGGTTGTATTCCTGAAAAGTGACAATGCTTTAGTGAAATTTCAAAAGTATTTTTAGCAATATATTTTTCATTAATAGTGTCCTACTTTATTTAGTACATTGTTCCTTTAATTGCAAAGTAATTGTAATTTGCAGTATTAAACGTTGCACATTTTAAGAAATAAAATTTATTAAACAACACTTTTTATGTTTAATGGCCGTGAAAGTCAACAAATGATATTCCCATCAAATATTACCACCATCCTCAGATACAAGATTAATCAGGAGCCAATCAAAATTAAAGAACAAAACTAAAAATAACTCACATCTTCAGTCTCTCTGTCCAGCCTATCATTAAGCGTGAGAGAGAGCACGTGGGTGACGTCATCGATGACGTGTTTGGCAAGAGAAAATTTGGCCATTGCCGCTGGTGAAGTTTTGGAGGACACGAATGAATAGGTGATGTTTCCATTGGTTCCCTGGTCAGGGTCTTCAGCATTTGGAAGTCTGTGACCTTTGGAACCCGGATTAGATGTTTCTGGAATACTAATGACGAACGGCTGCTCGAGGTTGGGTGGAAATTCTGGGATGTGGTCGTTGACGTCGTTGATGATGATAGTGATCCTCGTCAAATGCTTCTGATTGGTGGAGTCAGTCATGACGTCATAGATCCTGATGCATCTCTCCTGCATTGAAGAGTTTCATAAAAATTGTATTAAGTTACGAATTAAAGAGATAGTTTATTTTTAATAATATTTAGTTTTACCAACAAATACATAATTTCTGTTAATTTACGACTAATCAAACTAAAATATTTGTTAAATCACTTTTAAAAATTATGGAGCCGAATGGGGCGAACAATGCGTGGTTTTTGTCTTACAAATATTTTATGGCGGAATCTATTTATAGTTCCACTTCTATTTATAGCGACACGTCTATTTTCGAATGACGACAGCGTTGCGTAAGGAAATATTTACGACTGAACATTTCTTTGATCGTTCTTGCTGCTGTTGATGTTTGAATTTCTTGTTTTTGTCAACAGTTTGCGAATTACTAACATAAATTTATTATTAATAAATAAATAACTTTAATAACTAATCGAATGAGTCTTCAAGGTGATTGCCATTCACGAATTATCAAATTCATACATGTATTTAATGCAATCAAGTGTTAATTTCATCTGCTTTCTGTCTTTCAATGCACCTTCCCTCCTTCAAACAGGATTGTGCTTGTAAAACTGGTTTTCAAAGGGCTATCCAAGTTCGACAGACTTGTGGATTTGAATCTTACGGTGTTGATTTTGCAGTTATTTTTCAAACAAAAAAAAAACAAGAACGTAATACTGCAACTAATGATTTCCAAATCTTTAAACCAAATTTATTCAGAAACATCTCAAGCGAAATAACGAACGATGAAATTCAATATGAAAATAACATGGAAATTATTTTGGAGAACAAAAAACATTTACAACCGAAAAACTTGAAATGTTGTCTCTTGAAGTCTTTCAAAAATAACTTGAAACGAAGATTTTTGAAACTCTTTCATTTCAATGAATCTGAGTGGAATTCGAATACAATTTTTTCTTTTACAAATAACTCACGTGAAAATACAACTTATTTTTCCTCAATTTCTCGTTCAAAATGTGAAATTATTATCAAAAGGTCGTAGAGGATGAATATCTTAACAATTGTACGATAATCTCACTGATCAATAATTATTCCCAAGGTTTATTCGTTCCAAGTATGTGTGTGTTTGGTGCCTCACGCAAGAAAACTTCTTACGCTCGATTTTTTCGGAATCGAGGGATGTTCGGTAAAACTTGCCTTTCTAAAGCTAACTTTAAGTTAAGAAGGCTTAAAAATTATAAAAAAAAAATTTAGTGGCAAAAGAGAAATTATTTCATTAAGTCGTTGATGTAACTCAATTGATCAAAACTCGGAAACCAAGAGGAGGAAAAGCAAACCTCGTAAGGACAAAGTTCTTCCTTGTCGATGGTTGAGTTTGTGACGATGAGAGTGGGCTTGACTTCATTGAACTTAAACAAGCCATCTCTTGGTTCCAAGTGGTAAGCAGATCCTTGGTTGAGACTGTCGACTATGAACCCAACACTGGTGCCTAATGGTGCTTCCTCGTTGATTGAAAATATTCGGGAGGTGCAAGGCAGGATTTGAACCATCAGAGCGAGGATCAGAAGTGGATAACAATTTGGTGACATCTGTGGAGTTAATTTTGAATTTTGATTAATGATTTCAGTAATGATTTTTTTAAAGTTGCTAATTTAATTAAGGGCTTTTTAGAAGACATGAATGCATGCAGGATGTCGACGTAATTGCAAATTGTTAGAACAAAACCCTGATTTTCATAAGGACTTGCTACGCAACAATTAATCGCGATTACAATTAATCGCTCACACAACACCTGATATATCGAAGAAAAACAAAATTGTAATTAACATAATAAATAATAACTTTGAAACACAGCAAACAGCATCAGTAGCTCCAAAACATTCATTTCAATCAAAAGTACTCGAAACATAAACACGGACAGCATGGGAAGAGTGAATGAAGTGATGGAAAAGCACAGGGATTGTGACAAAACATGTGACTCAACTTCTGGTTTCAATAAACTGCAGCCAAGAGACTGCTACCTTTTGCTAATTAAGAACTTTTCACCTCAGCTGAGCTTTTCAACTCCCACGACGACAAGCAGTGCACCCTGGGGAACTGATGTGCTGACATTTCTATTGTTGTTGCAGATATTTTTACGTTGATATTGTTGTTGTTGTTGATGATGATATTATTAACTTATTATTGTTGTTGTTGTTGNTATCCATATCATCATCATCATCATCATCATCATCATCATCAGCATAATCATCATCATCATCATCATCATCATCATCATCATCATCATCATCATCATCATCATCATCATCATCATCATCATCATCATCATCATCATCATCATCATCATCATCGTCATATTGGTTGACGTTATTGTTGTTAAACTTATTCTCACAACCTAAACAAGCAAATTGTTCGTTAAAATTATTTAGGGCTTTCTTGATATTTGTGTTAAAGTTAATAATTTGTAATAATAACGATAATCATTTCTAATTAATTATACGTGAAGTTGCAGAATAACAGCCAGTTTGTGATGCTAATGAACAATTATAGATTCGCTAACATGACTGATTATCTGCTTTCAATAGAAATATACAAACACCACATCATTATGGAGCACGAACATCCTCTTACAACAGTTGCAACAACCTCCATAATGAATGTTACAAACAACATTGCACAGCAACAATCTTATTTATGTCTTAATAAACAGCCACAATAACATTCTTGTTACAACATTTAAGTCGAAGAAAATAACGAATCAACAAACATTTTTTTGGACTCCCACGCACCCTAGTTTGATTTAAATGCTTGAATGAGCATTCATTTGACTTTCAATGAAAATCAGTCGAGCATATCGAGTCCGACATTTTACGCTTGATCGATCAGAACAATGTCCAACAATTTCGTTGCGATTCAATGTCAAATCAAAAGATACTTAATGAGCTGTTATTTATTTGGTTAAATATGTGCTGTTATTATAAATTATATTGGTTATTATAGATTATAATGGTTATTATAAATTATATTGGTTATTATAAATTATATTGGTTATTATAAATTATATTGGTTATTATAAATTATATTGGTTATTATAAATTATATTGGTTATTATAAATTATCTTGGTTATTATAAATTATATTGGTTATTATAAATTATATTGGTTATTATAAAATATATTATTACATAAATTATTAGCAACAACCTTTAGATAATTTTTTCAATAAAAACAGAAAAATACCGAGCTTACAACTTAAGGAACCCCTCGTATACAAGAGCCACTCATCCATTCACTCATTCATTCATTGATATCTTTTGAGCAACTTTGGAGTAAATATGAATTTATTTGCAAGCGCAGTCAACCAAGCGACGCAACAAAAACAAGGTCTGAAGGCAAAAGGAGAAACTCGGAAGTCCGTGTTTATTTGTGAACAATTGAAGCTTTAAGCATTATTCTCTCAAACCTCTCATCCATTCTCCACCCCTACACATGATTCATTAACTTAACTTTTGTATAACATCCATTAAACCATGGGCATTCAAGACAAATATGCATCGTTCATATTACTGTTTTATTTTTCTCTGTTATGATTGTTCTCCGTTTTGGATGAACCCCCAGCATTGCGTGGTGCGCGTGTTTCATGCCAATAAGATATTAATTGTAATGAGTAATTCTCCCATCAACCGCGCAACATTGATTGGTTAATTAAGGAAATTCAATGAAAATAATGCTATTGTGAGACCAGTGCTCATGTGGCAATGTGGCTCTGAAATCATTATTATCATTATAAATAAGTTTTTAATTTTTAATAATATTCAACAAATTGTCATTTATTATCTGCAACTCAGTTTAAATCCGAATAACACAAATTGATCAAGTTTATTACGATAGCATATCAGTGCGAGGGGCACTAATGCATTAATGTCGAAGACATTCCTAAGTGAAAAGAATTCATTTTGTTATTTGAAATGGCAAATGTTCTCATATTTTATTTATTTGCTACAAAACAATCGAAATTTTGTAATGATTTGAATGTCTAATCACAAAAACATTGCATAACATCACGTCGTCGAAGTCACCATCGCTGATGAGTTTCATTTCACTGGAATCTTAAAAAACATTTTTATATCAAAATAATTGCTAAACCATGAAACGATTTCATGATTTTGAAAGCTAAAATCCATTAAAGTTATGATAACGACGACGGCGACTGCGATGGTGATGATAACCTTCCCTAAATTCAAGTAAACCCTGGAAGTCCATCGTACCTTTGACAGGTTGAGAAGGGTGTCATGGATTGAAATTAGGATGACAAAAAGCTGACATGCACAAGTTCGTCAATCTCTGAAGAGTTTCAATCACCAACACTCATTCTTTCACGCTTTCATCCCCCATTTTTATGGAAAATCATTTTCCCTGGGGCTTATTTTCGTATGTGTATATGAATTACAAAGTGAATATTTGATCAAAAGTCCAATAAATTCGTTGTTATCTGGTTGATGTTATCATTTCAATGGTTATTAGCGGATGCTGTCATCAAGTAAAAGGAAGTTGAAGCTGCTTTAATAAATAAAAAGTTATAATGTGTAATAATTATATTTTATTTTTATATTTTTTATATCTGCAGAACTCTGAACCTTCCTGGGGATTCAAAAGGAAATTGGTTTAAATACCAACTTCTTCTTTACGAACAAATTCATTTTAATGTTTTGGCGAGGACAGGTAATCACCGCATTAAAACACCACTTGCTTTCATTTGTTTTTCGGCAAATGGAGCTAATGTGTGAATGTCAAGAATTATTAGTAAGTCACAGTAACAAATACTCTGTTATAAGGAATACGTGTTGTGATTATAATGCAATGATGACATGGCAGTGTAAGACAGACCACTCAAACTGCTCAAACCACTCTTGAAAGGATGAAATTAATAGCTCATTATTTCCTCCACATAAGTCCCCATTAAAACTTCCTCAATTCAGTCGAGTTACCCTCTTCAACTAGCATGAAGCAGTTGAAGTCGACGATGAAAGAACTTAAAGGATTTAATGACGAACCAGGCAATAACAATCATCATTGCAATCCGCCTCATTTGCATATCAATGCCACAACAGCCACTGGGATCGAGTCACTCCTTCCATGCTTGAGTGAACAAAAGCGAGCACATGCTGGAGTATGTTTGACCATTATAAGTTGAAATATAAGCTGAAATGGAGGCTCCCATTTCCTTTGAATCCGTGAAACAAAACACTTGGAATGAGACGTGATAAAATCTCTCATTATTTCCTCACCCCCTGGGGACATTTTCGGCTTCCTTGTTTGTTTTGTGGAAATATTTTACTTTTCTCGTGTTATTTTAAGGTTTATTGTTTAAGATTTACTCGTTAACTCCTCAACTGATTTAACTCCTTAACTTGACTGAAGCAACGCGTTGTAAGATTTTAAGATTGGTTATGCAAGATGCACCCCAGATTACACTCGTTAATAAAATGTAACAATACACAGTAATATATCGCAATAACAGGGTTCACTTAATACAATAATAAATTAAATATTAATATTACATATTATTATTTAATCACTATTAAATTATTATTATTTATAATTATTTAATGAATTAAGAATAGTAAAACAAACGGCTATCAAAGGATAACAGTTTGGAAGTGATGACATTAACAGCTTATCGTAGGATACTTTAAGTTTGTTTAGAGAATGAAAAGACAACTAACCCTCACTTTGGTGATAAGATCTTTTGATGGATGATAATAATACGGATGGTGATGACGACGACGATGATGCTGCTGCTGATGATGATGCAATATTATATGCTGCTGCTGCTGATGATGACGTCAATATTACATGATGCTGTTGATAAGGTTGTCCAACGAACTAATGATGGCGCGACTTTATTGAAAATAATTACCTGGGGATGTTTTTGATGGATAAGCGATATGAAGATGATGGTGGTGATGATGACGACGACGACGATGATAGTGGTTACACTGAAATGCAAATTAGCTACCACGGCTAGCAATAAAAAATGAACTTATTGATTAGAAAGCTTATAATTAATTGATTTTAAAAGAAATACATTTAAGAGTTAAGATTTCTAATTAAAATGGAAGCTCTTCAGTTGTGCCCAGTTGTGCTCATTAATAAAGTAAACAACGGTCAGACGACGCCAACAACTGATAAACAACTTCGGTCAGGGGTGTCTGAGATAAAGATGTGCTCCTTAGAAGCTATTAAAAACATATTGCATTATATTATTATTATTATTATTATTATTATTATTATTGATTTCAACATCTATAATATTTTTCCAATTTAATCTTAAATCTAAACCGATTGCAATCGATATAGTCATTCAATCAATCAATCGATAATCAAACAATCAATCAATCGACTGTGGAAGGAGTTAATGGAACAAGTTGTTTGTATTATGAGGTGTTAAGGTTTCCTTTTGACAGCTTTTCATTAATAACATTTGTGAGGGAGACTTAGAATAACAACAACGCAATATTATTAAATAACATTATTAAAACATAAATAATAATTTATTAGTAAGGCTATTATTACACTTGAAATAATAATTCGTGAAAATAAATATTTTTTTTTAATTTGAAATTTATTTCTTAAAAATTGGTGACAAATAATCACGAATTATTTAAATTAATAATTAAATTAATTTCTTTGATTTTAGCGAAATATAATTTATTATGATTGTTTGTATGCAACTGAATGTATATCAACATTTGTATATACGTTATACATTAAAGTGCTTATATGTTACAGGTGTAATAACATTCATGTAAGTTGTGGCTGGATGGACGGATGGATGGAATGATGGATGGATGAATGGATGGATGAAAGGCTGTCTTCTAAAAGCATTAATTGGAAACAACACGCAGAGTACAGAGGTCGTTTGGATGGCGTCCTATGAGGAGGATGCAAGGGATCGTGCATCGTGGACCTGCTGTGAATGAATGAAGTCATGTAAGTATATGAAAGATGAGTGAATAAGCGGAGAAAATGAATGAATGAATGAATGAATGAATGAATGAATGAATGAATGAATGAATGAATGAATGAATGAATGAATGAATGAATGAATGAATGAATGAATGAATGAATGAATGAATGAATGAATGAATGAANACGACAAGCAGTGCACCCTGGGGAACTGATGTGCTGACATTTCTATTGTTGTTGCAGATATTTTTACGTTGATATTGTTGTTGTTGTTGATGATGATATTATTAACTTATTATTGTTGTTGTTGTTGTTATTATTACTGGGCGTCAATAAATGTAAATGTAAATGAAGTACATTTACAATGTAATGGAGGAGGTCCAGACCTGCAACACCCCGTTGATGAAAATAATGCACGATAATCCCTACGAGCCACTGTGGTTGACAATGTCACGCCCTTTAACTCTTTGACATGGACGAAACATCAGACCTTTACAAAAATGTTTTACGTAGTTGTTGTTGTTGTAAATATCAAAAATGTTATTGCTATTATTATTGCTTCTAGTGATGTTATTGTTGTTAATAATATTAATGTTATCATGATCTTCATCATCGTCATCGTCGTCGTCGTCGTCGTCGTCGTCGTCATCATCATCATCATCATCATCATCATCATCATCATCATCAGCATCAGCATCAGCATCATCATCATCATCATCATCATCATCATCATCATCATCATCATATCATCACATCATCATCATCATCATCATCATCATCATCATCATCATCATCATCTCATCATCATCAGCA
>MPNW01000382.1:13079-26730 GCA_011800805.1 Hirudo medicinalis
TATTGTTATTGTTATTGTTATTGTTATTGTTATTGTTATTGTTATTGTTATTGTTATTGTTATTGTTATTATTATTATTATTATTATTATTATTATTATAAACATCACAACAACGAATCTTGCTCTCGAGCAATTCAAAGCGAGGAGCAAATTGACGGTAAACGAAATAAAACCCCGCGTGATGACGTCATTGATGGATAAATATAGACACGGACACACGGACACACAGACACACAGACATGCGGACACACAGACACACAGGCAGGCAAAGTGCACGAAAGAACTAAGGAAGGAGGCCACTAACGACGTCTTCGGAAAAGGTGGAAAACTGGGAGACGTTGGAAAGGCAGGTTTCGAGGGAAGGGGTGATTGAGGGCCTGCCGGGATGTTTTTGGTGCTTCGTCTTCGGGATTGAATCGGTCGACATTACCTGCTGCATGTGATTTCCAGTTGACGGTGATGAAGACGATGAGAATGGCGCTGATGACGGTGGTGGCTGAGTGGAATGATGTTCGTCTTGCGGGGGAGACTTTCCAGGTTTTGTGCGGTTCTTTCCGTAGAACATGCGAGATGGAGAGAGCCTCAACTTTTTTGCCAGTTCTTTGTCTGTTATTGTCGTCAGCGTTGATGCTGCTGGTGGTTGAAGTTCGTTGGTCGGACATGAGCTTTGAAGAGGCAGAGATTTCGTCAATCCACTGAGGAGCGAAGGGACATTTCTGACGAACGACGACGTCACTTTGGTCGACTTCTTTTTGGAGACTTTCGAAATTATTGACGATTTCGCACTCGTTTTGTCGATCTTGTGAGAGTTTGGGGACTCGGGGTGGTTATCGGAGAGATCATGGAAACTTGATTGACAGTTAGTTGTGTCTGGTTGTATGTTATTATTGTCGTTGCTGTTAAAAATGTGTTTTGTGAGTTGCACGATGGATGAACAGCTCACGAAGACCTTCTCGTTTCGGATTGGATAATTGGAATCAGACTTATCCAGCGAATCTTCTGGATTCAACAGGTCCAAGGAATTCTGCCTCAGAAGACTTGTTGGTTTTTTGGCCTTCGAGTGTTCTCTTTGCGAGAGAAAGTTTCGGCAGCTTTCGTTGAATGCTGACTTCACTTTGGAATTTTTTCTAATTTCGTGCTCGCTACCGTCCAGGAAGGACTGTGAATTACCACTCCCAAGTTGAGAATTCCATCTCTGCCCCAGCCCCCCTCCCGAATCGATTGCCTCGATGGGTTTTGGTCTCCTCAGAGAGAAATATTTCAACCTAGCACCTGCATCGCTTTCAGATCTCAGGAGTTTGCTGCGCTCCAGTGGAAACGATCGATTCTCAGCGGATTTCCGTTCCACATCACCGGCGTTGATCGAGAATGATTTGATCAAAATGCGGACATTTTGCGACCTCTCCGGATCACGAGAGACGCAAATTGGTTGAACCTTGCAGGTTTTAATTTCTTTGCTAGATTCGTGGCTTTTCGATGGCAGGACACCAGAGATGGTTTGGTTCCTGAACAAGCGATGCTGAGGCCGAACTGGACGGTAGGAATTCAACTCGAAACTTTTCAGCGTGATCTTCTTTCCTGTGCTTAAGGGCTTCAGTATGTCCTTTGGTGAAAGGTGTTTTTTGGAGACGAAGACTTCTTTTCCATTCAGAGGTATTGAGATGGTGGAATGGTTGGAGTTGTTCGCGGATGATGCGTGATACTTGTCGCCATAATCGATCTTGTCCTTCAGAATGACTTCCCTCACCAGCATGTGGGGAAGTTCAGGCCTCCTCCTTAAGGACGCCAACTTCGGAGAATCTGTGCTAGATTTTTGTAGGATCGAAACCATTCTTGTCGCCTGTTTGGATGTTGAATATTTTGAAATTAATTCGAAAATTGAAAAGTTCTTGAAAATGGTTTAGGTTTTATGTAGATCAGATAAATTTAAATGTTTCACTAATCTAACAAGCAGCGAAATCGTTCCTACCTGAAATGTTTCAAGAATAAAAACACATTTTAAAAATAAAGATACTGATTTTTGTTGAAGTTAATCCGAAAACATTGCTAATTCAAAAGAACTGCTGTGCAACATTAGCAGTTACTTGGCTGAAAAAACACGAAACATGAAATTTGTTGCTGTGGAGAGATTCCGATGCTTTTTATAGACCCGACATGAAACATCACCTCAGAAAGAAATCGAATGGCATTTGCTGGATGATTGCCTCGGTGGTTGGATGGACGGAGTAATCTTTTAAAAGTTAGGATTTACAAAGGGTTGAATGCTTCAAAGTATTTCAAAGTATTTCATACTACATTCTTAACCAATGGTCTGCCTCCAGGCCGCTTACCATCTTTTCATGCATAATTATACGCACGTAATATATATAAATATAAGTTTTGTATTCATGTATGGGTTGGCCTTTACACAGAAACTTAGGTGTCAATTTTTAACATCAACAGGTAATTGATGCTAATAACATCTTAAGACCGGTGAAATATTTAATCAAGCAGCCTAATTAGTGATGTCAGTCAGTGGCCATGATGAAAACAGGCTGAAATGACATACAGGATTTGTTTTTGTTTGAGCTTTTCTTAATAAATGTTTATATTTTTGATCAAATGTTGCATGTTAAATTTGCAACCCAAATACACAATAACTCTGAATTTCTTGGTTTTCAGCAAAGATCGAATCAATTGTTATTTTTAGAAGTAATTACAATATTAATAAAATTGTGTAATTATGTAATATTTTAAATAAAAATATGTTTTTAAGTTTAGTTAAAATTGTAAACTAAAATTAGGTTGCATCGTTTTTTTTTTACAAAACTTGTATAAATCGTCTATGTTTTGATGTTTCTAATTGCGTTCATTTTCAAAATATAGTGGCTTCTCGCGCTAGCTACATAATTCGGATAAATGAGTGGAATCACATTTGGAACTCCGTAAGTCTTCAACATAGATCTAGATTAAATTCAATACCACTGTTACATCAAGCAATTAAAATTCTGTTTAACTTCATTTTTTTGCAGAGCAGCCGGTGAGTCTTTTGCTGGAATGAAAAGGAAGGCTGAATTATCTCTATTACATAAGTTAAAAGAAGTATTAAGATTCGCAGTGAACAAACAAATGTTTTCAGTAAAAATAAAGTGGTTTAACGGAAGCAATTTTAGACTATTTGGGACGTCGTTACTCTTAATTTACTTTTAGATTGGTGTCAATAATTTAAAAAATACGAACCGATTTATTATAACCTGCTTAATTAAACTTAATTTTTATGAAGCCAACCCATCCACTAGTTTTGCACTAGGTGGAGGATTTGGTAATCCCTCGTCGTCTGGAGGAGGCTTTTCTTTTGGAGGGTTTGGAGCATCGAGTGCAGGAGGAGGTTGGTGTTACATCAGTTGTTGTTGCCAACTTGTTTTAGCTTAATCATCATTTTTTTTATTTATTATAGCTATCACTGCAACCACAACATCATTAGGGACTGGATTTTCTTTTGGGGGGGCATCCCAGACCACCACAACTTCCACCTCCGCTGCTCCACTCAGTTTCGGTGGATTCGGGGGATCCGCCCTTACCACGTCCGGTGAGCCGTAGAGATTGACTGACACATTTTTTTCTCAACTTACTGTTAGGGTCACAACCCTTGCCCTGTCATTTTAATAAGCATTTGTTTTTATCTTTGTTGCGATGCTTGATTTTCAGCAATTTGTTCCAGGTACTTCTGGTCTCTTTAGCAACCAGTCGACTCTGACGACCTCGTCGACCTTAAACACAGGAGGAGGAGGTGAGTGATGGTTTCGAGTTACTGGCTGGTGGCTGTCATTTAGAGAACATTTCAACAATCTTTCTTCCATCATCAGATTCACTACAACAATTTTAAATTTGGAACTAAAATTTGCATAAAATCATGTCACAGGCCTCAAACCGACCAATCAGGCCCCTGCTTCTACTCCACTTTGGGGAGGCTTGGGTGGCTCGGACAGCAAGAGCCCCATCAAGTCGGGCCTTGGAAACAAAACGAAGTACTTCAAACATTTCATTCCTAGCTAAGTTGGTCTGACGGTGTTTAAACTGCTAACTAATTCGTACAAATCCTCCCCAGCGAAGTCAAAGGCGTCAAAGACAATGTCGTTCCGCCCGAGATCCTGGCAACGGTCGAGGAATTCAGGTGAGATTTTAATTAGAAAAGGAGAGGTGATTGGGATGCAAATAACAAAGTTAATATTAATAATAATAATATTGCAACGTTAACGACGAACGAACCTTTTCGCATCAGCAAACACGTCAAGGCTCAGAAGTTGGTCAGAGAGAGCATTGCCCGGATGACGTCTCGACCTCTGTTCAAGGTCGAGGACGACTTGAAGGAACTGAGACAGCAGCTCCACGAAGTTGCGACAATGTTGCAGAGGAACTCGGTGGGCATCGAGAAGCTCAAGAAGGAAGCGACTCAGGTCGGTGACTTTCGTTTTCTTAAATTGATTAGGATCGTTCGAGAACTGACTTTCTTGAAATATTTTGTCATCAGGAATTGAAACACGTCGAAATTTCTCAAAGGACCAAGGAGACCCCCCCGGGCCTCCAATATGAAAACGTGCAGCCGGCCGAGTTGGTGGCGCTCTTTCCTTACAACTCGTTTTAATATATTTTGTCGTACGTAATTCATCCTCTAATAAGTGACTGGATCAATTTAAGTTCATTGGTTGAGCACAGAACTTGTCCTCAGGTGCTAGCAATCCATTCTCCTTTTCAGGTACTTCCAGAGACTTGTGGAAGATTTCGAGCGTCAGATGGCTCAGTACAGGCAACAGTTTTTCGATGCGGAAAAGTTCTTCGCCTCCATCAACCACTCGTCTGCTTCTAACCCGTCAGGTGAATTCAATCACGACCGTGTACCAATTTCTACCAAATATAATTTCGTTATTTCTGTTATTAATATTTTTATTTCACTGGTTTATTGTAATTTAAAATTATTAATGATTTAACATTTTACTTAACGTCAGAACTCCTGGCAGTCTTCACAAAGCTCAACGAGGGCTTCATATCGTTGGCTGCAAAACTTCAAGTCGTGCACGAGTCTGTCAAGGTCAGTGGCACCCAGTTCATTCCAGACCGTACCTGGGATCTAATGATAATAAATTATGATAATGTGCTTCTCGGATCTAATGATAATAAATTATGATAATGCACTGCTCGGATCTAATGATAATAAATTATGATAATGCACTGCTCGGATCTAATGATAATAAATTATTAATTAATCGTTATCACATTTCACATTAATACCTTCTCACCCTGCCAAAAGAACCTCAAGGAAAACTACGCCCAATTCAGAAAGAGGCACTTCTGCGACGGCAGTTCCGACATTTTCCGGAGGACCCCGAACGGACGTCCGGGGGGATCGGTCGCTCCGACCCCCGCCAAGGAATTCACGACGTTCGGTCCTTCCCCCTTCTCGTACGGCAGCGGAGTTTCGTCCGTGGCCTTCTCTTCTGCTCTCGACAGGTCGTCGACTTCGATGACGGCCAATCAGAACCAGCAGAGTAAAGCAGATTCTTTCGGTTGGAGAATTTAAGGAGTTAAATTGCCGATTTGGCGTCGAGGAATTGTTGTTTCTGTTGCTACTATTATTAAAGCTGTTGTTGCATCCCATTATTATTATTATAATAATTATTATTATATTATTACTATTTGTCTAATTACATTTGATGATTCATGTATTCATCATTGCCATCAAAACATCTGAAAGAATAGTATCTGAAGTGCGTGGTCAGTATTATTGCTAATTAGTGCGACTTTAGTTTGCGACGACATCAAAAGTCAACGATTCCGACGAAAACCGACTCGTGTCGTTCGAAAACCTTCCTTGAACTCGTGACGCTTGTTTGGGGTTTGTTTGGGTTCTTAATTTGTTAAATACTTGTCTGCAGATGCGACGAGCCCGATCGGACGGCAGCAACAATTTCGGCAGGGATCGGGAGTCTTCCCTAATTCGGCCATCATGGACCCCGGCGGATTCGGGAGCGCCGTTCACCCCGCACCGTCCACTTCTGCTTCCTTAGGGACGTCCTTGCAGAGGCCTGGCAATAAAAGGGGGAAGAATGCTTGAGGCTTTAACTGCTTTTAGTGACTGCATGTGAGTGCGTGAGGTTGTGTGTGGGACGTCATTTCAGATTTTCCCAGGGGTGGGGGAGGACAAACTCTTGCACGACTCGAGGAGCTGACTTTTTTCTTTATTTTGCTTCTAGCCAAAAGTCAGGGAGGGCAAAAGCCGATCGGGGGATGGGTTTTGTTCCCGCTGCACCCCCGAAATGACGTCCCTGGTATTGTGGGTTGGCGTCGACGTCTGTAGTTGTGCGCGTGTGCCTTTGTACGTGCGTCACCCTTTCCCCAAACGTGGACACGAACAGGATCCTGTAATGCTGTGCTTTTATCCGCCCTTGTTGAATTGATTCTTATTGAGCAGGAAATCTTTATTATGCATTCAGGTCATGATCACGTGTTTCAGTAGCTCCGTAATTAGGTCATACATTATTATTATTATTATTATTATTATTATTATTAATGTTGTCTTTGTCTGAGGTAGCTTTTGGAGCTAACATGTCAACTTGTGGAGTTTCTGCTGGTGACATGTTAATTATGACGTCGAATTTCACTGACGCGATGATGATGATGATGTCGGAAGTACAACAAGAATGATTGATTTTTTTTTTAAAGTGAACTCTTCTTTTTTTTTCAAATCCAAATATGTTCCTACACCTGAAGTGATCAGAACACCTGTAGTGCTCTTGAAGCACCTGTCTGAGAATTAATTAACACTTTCAAACAACTAACGGAACATCCACGCTGATATATTCTTGATGCCATCCGAGAAATTAGCGATTTTGGGCATATTTTTGTTTAAAAAAGGGAAATATTTTGACAGAAATTGATTGAAAATGAAGTTGAATAAAAAATGAACCAACAAATGACTGTGAATTATTTTCACTTTGTTGCTGTTTACAGGGAAGTCGTAATTACAACGTAATAATATTTTGAGGAATTATCCTTAAAATAATATTATTTATATTAAAATTTATGTCAATTAAGCTGAGGAATTAAATTTGTTACTTAATAGCTTAAATTTAGATTACTTAAATTTGTTGTTTCTGATGGGGCTCTGAGTTCGGGCTATGGAACCCAACCTCGTTGGTTCCCGAGCACCATTGAAACCGCCCACTCCGTACCACGGAGGGACGCCATAATTCTCCGTTATGACTCTTCGGCGTTCCGGGTCTGACGTCACACGGAAAAGGAATTTCCACCTGGATCATAAGCCGAGATGGAAGGCCCATTGTTCCTGCCTGGCCTGGGAGATCATTACCATGACTCAATATTTTCATAACCCTGTGTTTATGGTAGTGATAATGATAGTGATGATGATTATTAAAATGCAATGTTTTGGCTCGTGTGGTTCTCGTTGCTAATCGAGAAATTTCATCGTGCGACACCTGCTGTCATTTTGAACAATTAGTTCAAGTGAATAAATTAAGTTCTGCATTTCTACGTTTGAGGGAAGACCTCGGATGGAGAGAATGAATTTCTAAGGAGGAGGAAGTTGCTTCGGAAATGAGCATGTATAAGAGGGATTATGGGACTTCCAGGGATTTGTTCTTAATGTTCCTTGAGGAGGCTCAAAGTACCAGACTGTATTAGCCGTAAGTGGACTGCAGGGACTGAGGTTGGAGTGAGGCGAGTTAAGGAGAGTCGCTATTTGATTGATTGACTGACTGATTGATTGATTGATTCTGTACAAAGATTAATTTATTATTAACCGCAAAATAGCGCTTGATTTAAGTAATTTTTTTATTAATTATCGATTGGTTCATTGAAAACATTTCTAATAATTTTGTTAAAATATCAAAAAGCAGTTAACTTCAAGCTTTCCAAGGGTGTTTCAGTAGAAAATTCAAAACAAGATTCGGAAACCTTTGCAGTTCTTCAAATCGATCCTAAGGTCGAATGTTCGAATCCCGCAAAGGAGTCATTTTTCCAGTGCTGAAGTCGTTTTTGTATCGACCATCATTCTCCAGCTCTTCCACGAGTATCCGATGTATGGATCGACTTTCAGGAGAACATGATCATCCTGAAACATGAAGGAAAACAATGAAGGAAGCCAACAACACCGAGGGAATACTTTCACCAACCAACTTAATTCTCACGAAATGGGGAGATTGGTTGGGGAGTTTGAGGGTCAGGTGAGTTGAATTTGGGGAGAACAGCGAAATCGAACTTAGGCTCCGATTTATGAAGATTTTCCAGAATCTGGAGCTGGAAGCCCAAACAATGTTTTCAGCTTTTATTTGTTTTAATTAATATTATTATTATTTTATTATTTTCGCTGATTTAATTTTAAAGTGTTTATATAATTTTAAAGGTTAATTAGGCAAAATATTGGAAAAATGAGCCATCGCGCCTTATGATAATGATGATCATCACCATCACCATCACCATCACCACCATCATCATCACCATCACCATCACCATCATCATCATCATCATCATCAGCATCATCATCATCATCATCATCATCATCATCATCATCATCATCATCATCATCCATCGTCNTTGAACTCTTGCAAATGTATTCTTAAAGTAAAATAATTTATATTCAAATTCAAAGTTTCTTTTGGTTTTCCGCTAATCCCATGTGGTGGGGTCGTAGATGGGAGGAAAGCAGTTGATGACATCTCAACGGATTCGTGTTAGATGTTCCAACAACAAACAAGTTGACAGTTTGAATAAAATTACTGAAAGCATGGCCAGTAAAAATGCCAGAACATTGATAATTCATCGAGTCGGTGCATTAAAATTTCAGTGTCGTTTGCCGTGAATTTCAATTTTTTTTATTGCTCTATTTTCTTTCTTGTGTTTCACTGTTTAATTAAAACGGAGGAAGTGAAGTGACACACTCAAAAAATGAGAAGTGACAGTAATTCACGCAGAATTCTGTGATTTGTTTTATATTTAAAAAATAAAAAAATGCATCTTTTCCTTTCAAGAGAATCGTCCAACATGTCTAGATTTTACCGATTCAGAACGTTAAAATGTTATTCGTAGACAAAAGTTCTATATCGAAACAAATACTCAATATTTATCGACTTAAACACTGCCAAATGTGAAAAGGTGTTGAAGTAAATGAATATTGAATTCCAAACGATGTCGAACAAAAGCAGACGATTTTCTCATTAAACACAACAAATAAATGAAATCAATCGAATGTAATAGGAAGAGGTCGCTGCTGAAAAACAAAAGTTGTTTGCACAAATTTCCTCACGAGATTTTTTGCGGCTATGTTGAGCACGAAGGTCATGTGAGGTCATGTGAGATTTTTGAACAATTTAATCGGAATTTCTGATCAATTTTTATTAAAAAAATATAGAAGACGTAACTGAACTGAAGAAAATCGATAAAAGTTGAATAATTATAATCATTACATATTTATAACTTATAGTTGTTAGCTTAACATATTTAACAAAACTAATTCTTAAATTAATAAATCAGACTAAATATTACTTATTATTATTGAATCATTATTACTTATTATTAATAAATAAAAACAAACCGATGCAACAAAATAGCTTTAAAGTCCAGCAAACAAATCAAAATAAATTAACGCTAGGCTAGTACATAAATAATAACATTAATAATAACAATAATAACCACAATAGTAATAATAAATAAAATTACAATAGAATATTCATTCATGCATGAATTCACGCATCGTTGAGCATCACGTCATCAGGTGAGTGTCTGTCACTTACTGACTGGGTGACCTCTCATCTTCCTCGTCCTCATCCTCACATTTTGAGTGGAATTTCTTCAGTCCATCTGTTCCCGTGAACATCAACCTGGCGGTCGACGACCTGCTGAGGCTATTTAAGACCACCCGTGATTCGGTTGTCATGGAAACATACTTTCCTAGTGAACTATCGTACGTTAGAAACTCTCGCATTATTGACAATAATTAATGATTATAATTTCAGAATAATAATAATAATAATAATAATAATTGCATGAAAAATTATCAACAATAAAAATGATGATGATTATTGTTGTTATTAATGTTATTATTAATTGTTATTATTTATTAAGCTGAAATAATAATTAAATTTTGTAATATTCAAGTGTAACAATTGATTGCAAATATGAATTGATGGATGTTAGGCACAAAAAGATGGTATCGGTATTAATGTTATCAGAAACCCTACAAAAAAAAAGTATTTTATAATCATCATTATCACATAATTACGATTATAATTATTATTCACTAATTATAATTAACAATAAATTTACAATAAATTAATAATTAATTTAATAATAGTCATAATAACAACAATAATAATAATAATAATTAAGAAATTAATGGTTAACATGTTCTGCTAACATTTAGGATCGTGGAGGCTCCGACAATGAAGTCCCTGCTTCTCCTGAGCATTCTTGTCGTCTGCTTCACAACCGCTCAACTTGATGACGAGTTAGTTTTAACGAAATTAGTTACGAATTATTGAATTTCAATTTATTTCAAATTATTTCTTGTATATTATCTAGTTAA
This sequence comes from Hirudo medicinalis, assembly GCA_011800805.1. Taxonomy (NCBI): domain Eukaryota; kingdom Metazoa; phylum Annelida; class Clitellata; order Hirudinida; family Hirudinidae; genus Hirudo; species Hirudo medicinalis. The sequence continues at coordinate 23,656 of MPNW01000382.1, forward strand.
ATTATCATTCGACATGAAATTCTGATCATAAGTTCATATAAATGCGTGTGAATATTTCGTTATTATTATTTATTTTTATTCACTTATTTTTGCTTTAATTACCTCAAAAGAATCCACGTAACTTCTTGCTTTGACAAGTTTGTCGTCTTGTTCTTCATCAAAAATGTAAAAGTAAAAAACCGATTATAGTGATTTCTTTACCGAGGCAATTGAGGTGCTAAATAGGCTCATCTTTAAATGTTTAATCACAAAAATAACGTACAAAATCTAATTCACTTAAATGTTTAATCACATAAATAACGTACAAAATCTAATTCACTTAAATGTTTAATCACGTAAATAGCTTACTAAATCTAATTCGGTGCTCATGAGATAACTTGAAAATGGCCTTCATTTATTTTCTTGATCCGTTTCTTGTCACTCATTGAAAAGTTATCATTGAATAGAAATCATTGTTTCATTCCTTCGTTCATTTGTTGCGGATTGAGTTCATCTTCAAATATTTATTTCATTCTCAATCATTAAGTTTTAAATTACACTTTAAGTCGTCAATTAACCATTTTAAGTAATTAATTGATTTATTTATCTATTACTATCATTTACTGGTTAACATTTTATGATAAAATTATTATTATCGTGTTTATTTATTTATTAATATTAATATTCAGCTTATTAATTAAACACTCGCTGTCATTAATCTTATTCTTCTTCTTCTTCTTCTTCTTTTTCTTATTATTATTATTATTATTATTGTTATTATTATTATTATAATTATTATTATTAGTGACAGTGGAATATTTCCGAAACGATGGTCGAAGTATTTGCCATTTGTCGTTTTTATTCTTCCTTCATCCTCTCCAACCTCCTCACCAGTCGATGAACGCTCTTAAACGTTTCCTTTCACATCCGGGCTTTATGACTCCATTTGGAGCCTGACCACACAAGTGGGTGGAGCTCCGATGGGTTCGACGGTCAAAGGGAGGTGAAAGGGGTCAGATAATGAGAACTAATGGTCGATGGGTTTGGGATGTTTAAACAGACTGTAAGCCAAGAGAGGGCGGGCTCTAACTGGCATCATCTGATCGTGTAATATCTGGTTGTAATTATTTTTCAGATACCTCGACAATCCTTTGGTCCAAATGCAGATCCTCAACAAGGTGGTGCAGAATCTCAAGGGAGAACTGATAGCCTCAAGATTGAGAGAGTAAGTCGATGAATATTATTATTATTATTATTATTATTATTATTACTATGGCGATGAAAAGATATTCTACATTGCAGTAGTGATCTTTATTTAAAGTGAAGTTAATAAATGAACGCAATTATATTTTCACGGATGGAACAACATATTGTGATGCACTTTTAATATCACAAAGAAATCTCCTTGTTCATTGCTGGGGAGAAGAATGGTTGCATGGGAATGAAAGATCCAATATTGCAACAAATGCTTAGATTCTTTTTGTCCTTCGCATTCATCCGTCTCTCCTCCATCAATCCAACAATCCATCTATTCCTCCATCCGTCCATCCGTCCATCAATCCATCTATCCCTCCATCCATCCGCCCGACCGTCCATCCATCCAAGATGAATATGATTTCAGTCTTTTATTTCTTCATTTCATTCGAGCGGAAGTTAAAAACTAATTACGATTGCAAAACATCTAAAGCAACTTTTTCTAAACAAAGCAAGGCCAAACAAACAAAAAATAAAAACAAAGCGAAAATTAAAAACAAAGCAGACGAGTTCTTCTCAACAAGAAACATTTTGAAAAACTTTTCAACTACCACTTCCCGCCGACTGTGAAGACACCAGAAATAACTGGTAGTTGGAAAAGTGAAGGCAAAAGCCAACTCACAGGCAACGACTTTAGTCAGTTCTACAGTGATTTCCAGGGTCACGAGGTAGGGTTAGGGTTAGGGATGGAGTTAGGTATCAAAAGTCGCAACCTATGAGTTGGCTGTTGTCCGTCACTTGGCCAGCAATCGAATGGACAATCCAACATGTTCAACCCACAAATCATCGAACATGTTGCATGAACTGAATGAAAGAACGCAGCCAAAGAGCTTCGGCGCTTCATTTCATCATTTAAACATTTTATTTCCCAATAAAAATTAAACAAAACAAACTATGAAACAAAACTTAATAATAAATAATTGAATAATAAATAATTGAATAATAAATAATTGAACAATAAAAATATGTTAATTTGTCAAAATCTTTATTTGTCAATTCAGAAAAAAGAAGTTCGATGGTGGAATCGGGAGTAGAATTGCAGCAGCAAGTAACTTGATCACGAAGATGCAAGGTAAAATGTTGTTGTTGTAATTATTAATTATTATTAAAATTAATGTTAATATTAATTGGGTTTGTTGTTAATAATGTTATCTTTTATTCTTTTTAATCAATTTAAATGACAGTATTATTTTATATTACATTTTTCGAATAATAATAATTAATATTATAATAATAATAATTAATATTATTATTAAGAAATTAAAAAAAAATTATTTTGTTATTATTATTATTATTATTGTTATTATTGTAAATGAATGTAATGAGATATAACAATTACTATTACTGCAATTAGTAATAATTAATAACATTATTAAATAATTATTAATAAATTACTTGTTGATGTTGGTTTGAGTAAGTTCTAGGCACTCATTTACACCCACTTTATTGCTTCTTCAAACTGCAATTTGAACATTTAGAGGCTCACTTTCAAGTGTTTTACTCTCAGGCAATTTTAGCTTTTATTATTATTATTATTATTATTATTATATTATTGTTATTATTATTATTATTATTATTATTATTATTATTATTATTATTATTGTTATTACAACAGTTATTGTTGTTGTTGCTATGACTATTTTGTTGCTGCTGTTGCTATTGTTCGGTCCAATTCACTGTGAGCTCTGATTGTGTTCTTAGAGAAGATGAGATGGACAGATAGATCAGATTCTTTATGACCACGATGATGACATTGATGACAGTGATGATGATGATGATGATGATGGTGGTGGTGGTGGTGGTGGTGATATGATGATGATGATGATGATGATGATGATGATG
>MPNW01000382.1:26972-45844 GCA_011800805.1 Hirudo medicinalis
ACTTCAATTTTTATTAATTTCATCGCACCATTGGGACAATGACTAATGTTATTATTATTATTATTATTATTATTATTATTATTATTATTATTATTATTATTATTATTATTGTTATTATTATTATTTTATTTCGTCAGGAACGTTTTTTAACTCAGAATAATTCACAGTTTTGAACGACTTTCGCACTGAAACTCTTAAATTGTCACGTGGCAAGTGTTGATTTTGTTTTAAAATATAAATTGAAAAATGGCAAAGATATAAGGGAGGCACGATTTTCTTAACTTACTCGTAACACTGCTTATTTCATCAAATGCGATCATTTATAAAAATAAAACAATGAAACAAAAAAATAAACAAAACTTAGAATGTTTTCCAAGATTATTTCATCCATCTACAAACGCATCGTCACAATAGCCTCGGAAGGAACGCTTTAAGTGACATTTGGATTTGAGATTGAAATACTTAAATCTGAGAAGTTTAAAAGTGAAACTAACACGAAAACCATTAAACAAATGACTTCTAGGAAATCTCCATTTCAATACATTATCTTGCTTGCTTCAATTTCATCCTTTTTGTCAGAATAATGGATTTTCTGCCTGCGAGATGTTTGCAACAAGATCAACGCAACTTGAAATGAGATTTGTAGCAATGGATCATCGATTTGATTTGATTTTATGATCATTTATCAAAATATTCAAACAAAAACTAAAATGCGAAGACAATTGAAATGGAAAAAAAATGTTCAAACGCAAAAAACCCAAAGGGATTCACATCCCGCTAAGAGGGTCACCTACGTAAATGAACAATTGAGTGAATGTTTGTAACAATCGAAATGAATAAAAAACAAGATGAGGATGTGCTTGAGATGGAAACAAGGATTGAGCAGATATTAAGTGTTAAGTGCAATTTATAAGATGCCTTGAAAGTCGATGTTGATGTACATGAGGTGACTTCTTTAATTATGGATGAATGCAAATTCATCCTGAGCATTTAATGGAAAATTGTTTCAGGGTGGTATTTGAAAATTCACTCCGAAAGCGATTGACATTACGTAAGTCGTATTGAAGTCGTGGGAATGAATTACTGAATGCGAATGAAGATCTTATCATACGAAGGAGGCATGTTGAGTGAGAATTTGTGGAGAAACACAACTGTTTGGAACGTAATCAACTGATAAATATTGGGAAGTTATTATCGGTGAACGAGGATTTTGTTGTTGAGTGCGGTTGAAGATGGCATAATACATGTAAACATCTCTTTTGGGCGGTATTTTTAAGATGAAATATAACAATAACAACTAATAAATAGTTAATAATTTCAAATATTAATTTAAAATGTATTCAATATTAGCGTTTGAACAATTCTTATTATTTCAAACCATTTAATTTTTAATTAGCTTCAAGAAGAGATGATCGGTTGACATGTTTGATTCATTGGAGTCCATCTTAAGGTCGTAAGGTCAGCTCACGTGAGCAGCCCTGGCGACTTATTGCTTTTAATCCGAATATCTTTATGCTTCGAATCGAGCGAACTAAATAGAAAAATGTTCGTTTGAAAAAATATATTTGCAATTGAATTCAAAAAACAATTCAAACAATTGATTTAAAACAATTAACTGAAGGTAAATTTGAATAACAAAGATTTTTGACTCATTCACAAAATGTTATGCGCAGAAAATAATCTGGAATCTGGAATGTTATTTTAATATAAAATAATATTAAAAATAATATTATTTATTCCAATAAAAAGTGTCACAAAATCAGATAATGATTCCAAATGGATGAACGACGATACTGAGAAGAATGTGATTGAGACCCAGAAGCACATCGAAGATATGCAAGACCTCAAACATCTACAATGGCTCCAAATCTTTTAATCCCTCTTGGATGAAACCTTTACGCATTAATTAAGCATTTTAATTTGCACTTGAAAATAAACAAAATTAATTAAAATGGACAATCATTATTTAGAATATTCTGTAATAAAATAAAATAATACTCTTTAATAGCATTGAACGTATTCAACCTTCGGGCTTCACTGCATCTTCAAATTTTATAATTGGGACGTGACAAAACAAGAAATTCACTCACGAACATCAATTTGATTGTCAAATAATTATCAAGTAACATCTCATTTAGAAGTAATTTCTAAATAAACGGGGAATAAGGATTTCTAGTTGTCATCTAAACAATATTTTGAGTTAAATAGTTTAATAAAAGTTTAAAATATAAGTTATGCTAGCGATTGTAATAAATTATGAACACTATAATAAATTATGAAAATTACAATAAATTATGAACATTATAATAAATTATGAGCCTTATAATAAATTATGAACATCATATGAACAATGACATCGTTGCATTTCCGCTCATAAAATATTCATGATTTCCCCAAAAACAACTCCATCCCACTTCACCTCCGACAAGAAGGAACATATTGAACCCTCATCCGTTAATAACTTTCTTTCATGTTTTGCTTCGTGCTTTCTCCTATTAAACCTATTTAATCGCATTTAAGTCTGAATTGTGTCAAATAGTTATCGGCAATTATCGTTATTAGAGTTTCGTGGCATCAATTATTATTATTACTATTATTGTTATAATAATTATTATTATTGTCATTTTTTTATTACTATTATTATTATTGTTGTTGTTATTATTATTATTATTGCCATAATTATTATGTTTCCTACTCCATTCGCAGTCCTTCTTTCTCCATTTAGCATATTAGGTTTATAATTAGTTAAGAGCTTGAGGGACCAATTCCGTCTCATGCCAAGACACGCGTCAAATTTATTCAAATCAGTTTCAAAAGAGCATAAATAGGACTTGACATCATCCACTCGCGACACGAGTTTAATTTTTTTCTTAATTAATCTTAGAAAATTTATTGCAAGATAATCTGAGTAAATCAGAAAATGTATCTGCCATTGATCGTCATCAGCACCATGATTGTACAACAGACCATTCGTGGACAGAAGCTCTTTGACGACAAGTTGGTATTATTTATATTTCTATTATCTTTCTAATTAGAAAATAAATTACAAAAGAAAATCTCATGAATGGTTATGGATGTAATTTGAAATTCTAGATAATGTATTTAAAGTATATTTTAATTTTAATAATTAAGCAGTCAAAACACTCTTTAAGTCTTTAAGTCACTCTTAACAACTCATTAAGATTGTAACACAGTGAACCTTCAAGAACAATTCAAAACTCAGTCAATCAACATTTTAAAGAAATGTGATTATTTCGAATAATTCAGTTTGATTAAAGTCTTTAATCGAAGACACGTCTAACAATGACCTTATCCAAATCTATTTCGTGACCAAATCTATTTCGTGCTCATCTTTTAGTCGATGGCAGAGACAACTAGAAATATTGTTGTATAGTTTAGGACCCAGCGATTGTAACTAGAATTACATTAATAAATATAATAATAATGATGATGATAATAATAATAATAATAATAATAATTAACAACAAATCAGCACATTTTCTGATGATTCAGGTACGAGTTGAACAAACTTGATGACCTTTTGGATGAGAGATCAATTTCAATCTTCAACAGACTCGAGTGAGTTCACTGTGAAGCTGGCCAAAAATATTCGCTCTTCAAATGATGCCACTTTTACTTATTTACATATTTTAAGAATAAATTTAAAATTTACTCTGAAGTGCATCCTTAAAAATTATTTAAATTAAAATTATTTCAATTAATTATTTTTTAGAAAACGAACAGGTGACATTACTTACGACGATCTTTTACTTCTCATGAAAATCAAAGGTTTGACGTTCAACAAATCAATTGTTTGGTTGTGTTAAGTAATTAAGTACTTTACAAACTCAATAGTCCGCTGAGGATGCTATAAGTTAATATATTTAATGATCTTTTAGATACAAATATGTATAGAAGGGGTCAATTCTCTGAAGATCAGAACTATCAGATGGCTTTATCAAGAGTTTCAAGATATATATAATTATAACTATTTAATTATATTTTCCTATTTAACACAATCATTTATAAAGTGATAACAGAGTGACATGTTTACAGCTATGAAAGAAAAACCAGGCTGGAACTCCCCGGGAAAATGAAGCCAAAAGATCTTTCGCTTGTGATTTTTAAATTCACAACGAGTCGGTTTTCTCGAAGTTAATTTCTTGGGATGATTTTGACGAATAAATCCTAAGAAAAAATAAAATAAAATAAAAATAAATTTAGAAAAAATTGTTGATGCGTCAATGGGAACATTTGATAAAATAGTTGAAGTCAATAAAATTGCTTGGTAACATCCTCCCACATGACCGAAACAAACCGAAACTTGCTCTTATCCATTATTGAAACGACTACTTTCACAAAACACATTTAAATAAAAAGAACACAAAATATTCATTCGAAGACGAATTTTTATTAAAATAATCAACCTCAATAATTTACATTTTTAATATATTTACATAATTAATTTACATTAAATTACACTCAGTTACATTTTAACACATGAGAACACATCTTCTCAAACTTCAACCATGAAAACATTAAATTAATTTTCAAAACTGCAGTCAACAAAGTGCTTCTTTCAAGTTTCCGGACCTCCCTGAATTGAGTTTTATTCGTTAAGAAGTTATTGTCGTTTATAAAAATTAAATCATTCATAATGTCGCTTGGGTCTTTTGTAAATTATCAATAGATCAAAATTAAATAATAATAATAATATTAATATTAATAATATACATTAACATAATAAATTGACAAATAATAAAGGAAACTATTCAAGCATCAGTCAGATTTTTTTTATTTACAATTTTTTTTAATATTCCATAGTCATGAATATTGGATTCTCGACAAAGCATTTAGCACCCCAATTTATTTAAAAAAATTAATTTATTTATTTATATATTTAACACTTTATTTAATATTCCGAAGATTATTATCGGACTCTCAACAAAGCATTTAGCATCACGGTTCTAATTACAGCAATCATCTTCATCATCTACGAGTTGTTTGTAGTTCCTGTTGCATTGCATGTTCTTCTTCATCTCAAACATTCGTCTCTCTGTTGACTTTTGAAACATTCAACTCTTTTAAGATGTTCGCAATAATTCTTATTTTCTTCTTCTTGGAGAGAGGTTGGCATGTATTTATTTTTAGAAAATTATTTCTCAGAATTTAAAACATTAAATAATAAATTTATAAACAAAATAATTGAGGAAATTATTTAAAACATTTATTAACTTAAAAATTGTCGGTAGAAACCATTGGCTTGATCAACTTGGCCCTCCACAAGACTACATCCAGTTCCCCTCCATATAGTGATAATTTTAAAAGTTGGAAAGCTGTTGATGGCTTAATTGGTGATGGTGATAGTAGTTGTTTCTATGCTGGCTCAGCCAAGAATGGATATTTGTCTGTTGATTTGGGAATGAAAGTTCGCGTTCAGAGGGTGGTTGTGCACGGAAGAATTGATGGTTACGGTCAGTTGCCATTTGAAGCTTATTTGTAAAGATTTATTTCATGCAAATAATTGGTAGCTTTATGATATAAAATAATATTAATAATTTAATGTAGTTAAATACTTTCCATCGATCACAAAAGGATGCAGATTATTTTGTTCCCTTTTTTAACGAAGGTGAGAAGTTGAACAACATGTTGGTCGAAGTGTCACCGTACGATGAAATAAGATATGAAGAAGTCGAAGTATGCAACAGATATGGGGAAGTCAAGAATGGTGAAAAGATGAATTTTATCTGCAAAAACCAATTCAAAGAAACTCAGTTTATATTTCTCAGGGGACATATACAAACATTTTTTTATGTGTGTGAGATTGAAGTCTACGAGAGAGGTTGTTTCACAATGTTGGAACGCTATACTATGTACTTCATTGGTTATAATAAACGATGAATTAAAATTATAAATCATTAACTATTTTAAATGATAAAAAAGATTATTCATTTAATTTTAATAGCTTTATGCTTTAGAGTCATCTATTTGGTGTTATTGGTGAAATTTTTAAAGTTGAAAAATAAGCGAATGATGCTAATACTTTATATACAGTTTGTGCATCAGTTTGTAATAAATTATGTTGAACTAATGTCGTGCAATAAACAAAGTAAATTAATATAAATTAATATAAATGAATGATCAAGTAATGAAATTCACTTTATTCTTTAAATTACCACAGAATTGAATAATTTCGGATGCTTTGAGAACTTGGACGCCGTGCACAGTGAAACTGATTCTAATCTCGACTCTTGTCTCAGCAAATGCTACGATTTGTTCTCAACTTTTGCTGCATTCAAGGTTTTTCAAAGGGTTCCAAATGTTTTATTTTCGATAGAACGAATCCAAGTTGGAAAAATTAGTTTTGCATGTTTTATAAAAAATTCCTCTTGGAGAAGCGTTGGCATAACGAAGCTGAATTAAAGTCAGATAAATCATTGATTTGTCTTTATTGTTTATGGCGTTAATGAGGACTATTATTCACGTGATGCGATTTTTAAGGATGGAAAGACTTGTGTCTGCAGTAATACATTTAGCAAAAGGAAGTCCTCAAAATCTTGTGACATTCAATGTGAGGGAAGTTCGTCAAACTTCTGTGGAGGATCAAATGCTTTCTCTGTTTATACGGGTTTGAAGTTTTAATACCATTTTGTTTTTAATTTTGGAAGGTTAATGATAACAATAATAACAATAAAATAATACTACTAACAATAATAATACTAATAATAATAACAATAATAATAATGATAATAATAATATAATAGCAATAATAATAATAGCTAATTTATAATGAGTCCGCTGCATTCAGCTCTTCCATACCCCTTTGTAATCGTTAATTACAAAAGCAAGGAAGGCACCAATTACAATTACGGAATGAATCCAAATAAACACATTTGCTAAAATAATGGCAAACAATGTATGTCGAAACACGGGGGGCATTCTTTATTTTGTTGTTGGTGTTTGTAGCTAATTGTATTAAAATAACCCCAGTAAGATTCGGAAAGCATCTAACATCAATATTTATTGCAAATTATAGGTTTTGATAAGTAAATTACCAGTTTCTTTGCTTTTTTAAGTGTCTTTAGTGTGAAATTAATTTTTTTGCCGCTGTTCCACCAGTTCACTACTTCACGGTTCTAATATTTAAGTACACATACAAATTTAATTAAAAAGTTAACCTTCACACATACAAATTTGCTCAATCGGCCAATTTTAAAATCCTGGCTGTGAAAACAATCTTTTAATCCGAACCAAATTATATTTTTTTAAAACGATATAATAACAATTTAAAAGCAATTAATTCAATCAAAAACGAAATAATAGTTTGCAGTCCTGGTTATTACGGTGAATACTGCGATAAAGTGTGCCATTGCAAGGACAGAACACCGTGTAATAGAGATGGCAAATGTTTTGATGTTTGTCAACCTGGTTGGACAGGAGACAAGTGTNCCTGGTTATTACGGTGAATACTGCGATAAAGTGTGCCATTGCAAGGACAGAACACCGTGTAATAGAGATGGCAAATGTTTTGATGTTTGTCAACCTGGTTGGACAGGAGACAAGTGTGATGTAATGGCAAGTGAGTTGGAAAAAGTATTATACTTTATTCTTAAATAATGATTACAATTTCATATTTTCTTACAACATTGTTATAAATTTATTATAAATCTGTTATTATTTATTATAATTTTTAATTTCATTTAATTCCTTTAATTAAGGGGATCACACATTTCAACTTATTGGCTGTTTTAATGTTAAGAAAGCCATGGAATTCAGTTATATAAATGACCTATCAAAATGTGCAAAACTCTGCATTTCATACGACTTTAAATACTTTGGATTAAAGGTGCAGTTAAAAATTATATTAATTTAATTACAATAATTTAATTATAATATTTTAATAATTATAATAATTTAATTGTAATAATGTAATTATATATCGTGCGATAGTTTTCTTAAATTTTAATCTAATTCTGCGTAAATGTTCGTTTAATATTCCAGAATAGGTACTATTGTTACTGCTTTGAAGAGAAGGACAGCCTTCAATTAGGAGATTGTGGATATTATTACCCAGTGGAGGTGCATCACGGTGTGTTTGCTTCAGATTTTCGTCCTGCATTAGCACGTCCATTTGCATTAATTACTGGGAAATTGAGCCATTTTTCGCACAAGATTTTGTCTTCTTCAATGTTTACATTGTTTTGTTGTTCAAATTGTATCAGCATCAATATTTCTTTATTAACCAGATAACAAAGACATTATTTAAATAAAGTTAAGGTTTAGGTTTCCTCAAAGCATTTTCATTTGAAAAGAAGTATGACAGAAATATTAATATAATTTATTAAATCTAAAACCTCAAATAATTTTCAACATGAAGTTTGCAAACCTGGTTCGTTTGGTGACTTCTGCTTGGACACGTGTCACTGTTTAAGTGGAGGTTGTTTGAAGGACACTGGTGCATGCCAAATACAAGGATGTGAAGATGGATGGAAGGGACCCAGTTGTAATAGCAGGGGTTGGTTTTTTCAAAGAAAATATCTTTTGTCATCAATTTAATCGGCTATGTATAATACTTCCAGGGTATTTTTCTCTTTAATAGGCATCTGATTTTCTTCCAAAACTAATCGTAATACTAAAAAAATTAAATTTTGTAATTATAAATTAGAACATTACTCAAGACATTTACAATGAAAATTACACCTGTAAAGATTGCAGTGCTAACAATGGAGGTTGCGGTGAAAAATCCAAGTGCCAAGATGATGAAAAAGGTTCATTTTGTATCTGTGATGAAGATGGGTACAACGAACTGAGATCTTGTGAAGGTAAATGATTAAACCAACAAAATAATGACGATTTAATAATATTAATATTATATTAATTTAATTGATAACACATTAAAACAGGAAAATGTTTTAAAGCGTTAATTGACTTTAGACATTGAAATAACACTAATTTTTCAGCATAATTGATATTCAATATCCTTATTTGCCCATCCCTAACTGCAGCAACTGCGACATTGCAGACGAAAAAGACACGAGTTCCCGCTCTAATTAAATAATTATCCGATGAGTGTTGAATAATTTTCAACCCGAGTGTGATAATTACGTAACATTGTAATTAATGGAAGCACAGCTCTTCAAGTCCATTGATTGCGTAATCATTTAATTAATTATTCTAAATGGCGAGCTTATTTTAAGGAAACTTGTTTAAACGAAAATATTGAGCCGTCATATTGTTAATTTAATTATGTAAATCAAGTAATAATATCAATTTACTCTTGTTATGTAAATATTTTTTATAAATTGTTATTAATATCATTTTTATTAAATTTCAAACTCCACAATGAACCACATTTGACATTTGTAATTTTGAAATGTTTAACACGACCTAATAATTTGTATTCAAGACATAGACGAATGTTCGTTGGGAACTTCTAAATGCGGAAATAACTCAGAATGTCACAACATTCCTGGATCATACCGATGTAACTGTTCAAATGGATTTAAAAATAGCGATCCAATCACTTGCGAAGGTAACTTATAATCGATAATAATTCTAATATGATTGTAATTAATTTATAATTTCCTGATGGAGTTACTTTTTCCTTCTCCAAAGTAGCTAAAAAATAACTAAAAATAATTGTATCGATTTGGCGAATTGTTTGTTGTGAATAGTTATTGTCAGTTATTCTCTTCTCAAGTCCCACAACAATCGATCATTTTCTGTAATTCTTATTTTCAAAGGCATTTTGTTGTTTGAATAGTTTGTAATAATAACAGTATAATAATATAACAATAATATTAATTATTTATTATAATAATTTATTATAATAATAATAATAATAATAATAACAATTATAATAATGATAACGCAGATTAATTAGTTCGTATTTCTCTTAAGGATTAAATACTCTAGAGATATTTCGAACATTTCAAAGTTTGTGTACAATTCATTAGAGTCAATTCATTGTTCTGCATTAATATTGCATTAAGATCATTATTAATATCAATATATCAATTGTTTATATCAGATATTGACGAATGTCTGAAGGATGTCTGCAATGTAATGTCAACTGATTGTCACAACACCATTGGGTCGTTTTATTGCAAATGCAAGGAGGGTTTTCGTTCTGAAGATGAGCATGCCACAAGTTGTCATGGTTGGTTAAGTTGTTAACAATTAATATATTTGATTTTTTTTTGTGTAGCTTAATAATTAAATTTATCAATATAAATTCAATATAATAATAAATTCAATTAATTAATGAAGACATTGATGAATGTTCCACCAACAATGGAGGATGTGACTTGGAGACAACCAACTGCACAAACACTATTGGCTCCTTTGCATGCGTTTGCAAAGATGTTCATCTTGTTCTCAACTCCACCATACCTCACAAAAAGTTTTGTCAAGGTCTTCTAATATATTATTACTAACGATAATAATACTTTTCTAATTTGAGAAAATGCAAATTAAAGCTAATTGCGAGGATCCGTCTCCTGGCAATTGAGTTTATGTAATTTTGTATTTTTTTTATTTAGCCGATCTTTTGATTGTCTTGTGTATACGAATAGGACGTGAATGCTTTTTAATCGATCTACCTACCCGAGGGCGCTCCCTAGCAGTGCAGGCTGGGTTTCGAACACGACACATTGCGACTGTTGCTATTACCTCATTCGCATGCAGGAATGCGACCCGATCGGCCAACCTTCACGTTTGGGTAGGAGCAGTGTTGCAATTGATGCGACAAGAGTTTTAAAAGCTTATTATTTATGCGTTGCCTAGGCAACAGATTAAGCGAGTAATTAATAAGGAGAACTTGTGGAATCAACTTAAGATACATAATGCTGCTTTTTAGTCTCCTTAATCAACTTTGCTTCCTTAAGTTGAATATTTGAGGCAAAATAATTATGTGATTCGGTAAAACGTAAACTATAATATATCTTGATTATTATGATGATTACCAGTCATTAAAATAATTATCAATGGTGCGAATAATTATCAGTCATTACAATCTTTTAATTTTGTGAATAATTAATCACAAGAACAATAGTTATAATAATGAACACTAATTTTAGCATTTAATATTAATTATACTAATAAATATTAATAAGCATCTGTAAGTGCTCTTCTTATTTACCTTTACTCAAGAGCTACCTAGCTATTTGAGCTGGGCTTTAAAAGTGAAACAATGCACCTGTTAAGTAATTTCTCCTCCAATTCTGCAGCCAGGTAAACATTGGAGAATTTAGTAGGGAACTTATCTGCTATTTTAACACAATTATGTTCAATTATTGGGTTATAATGTAAATTTAATAAATAGATGACGAAATGTTTATCTAATAAAACATTTATTACAAATTCCTGCTGTCAAAAAAAAAAAAAAATTGCAGTTTATGTCTTCTCGGGGTCTTCAAATGATTGGCAGATACCGGCGATAGTTGTAGTAATTGTTCTTCTGATTGTAATCATCATTGTGTTGGGGATTATTTTGAAGATGCAACACCTCAGGAGGTAATTATGTAATGATAATTACAGTTGCCGGTCGATTATTTTATTATAATTTAATCGAACCATTAAATCGTCCAACATATTTTTCTTTTAGATTGAGAAAAAGATTTTCAAATATAACCGGTGAAGAAATATTTATTCTAGTTTGGATCATACGGTTTTGATAACTTCTAAAACTATATTCAGGCCCAAAAAAAGAGGATCAACTTTCTTATCATTCTTTGAATGAAATCATGGAAAGTGCAGACATTCGCTTGGAGGACCTGGAGACTTATTACAAAACAAATAGCTCAGAAATACACAAACAGTTTTCTGTTGGTCCCGATTTTCATGAGCGATTGAATAACTTAAATTAATTTAACAAAACTTAACTTAACTTCATATTAATTTATTGTGGTTTGAGAAGACTGATGTCTGTGTGATAAACCACTCCTATAAAACACAACTAGATCAACCATTCATCTCACACAGAGTGCACCTAAGCACACGAGTGGAGAATGCAAATATGGAGCCAATGTGGAACTCAAGCCAAAGAACAGATTCAAGAACATACTTCCTTGTACGGTTACTGAGATTTGAATTACTGATGAGCTAGAATTTAGTTTCATTCATAATTTTCAGATGACTCGAACAGAGTGAAACTCAAAAATCCCAGCTCTCAAGAAGAGTACTCGGATTACGTCAACGCGAGTTACATCAGCGAGGTTAAAACTAAAATGTAAAAGCGATTATGCAATAAAAAAAAATTAATGACGATGATAATAATAATAATAATAACAATAATAACAATAATAATAATAATTATACCCGCTAATATGGTTTTAACGGCATGTGTTAATAGTTTCGTGGTACTGCAGTTGCTGCCTATTTTGCAACGAAATTCCTCTTCATTACCATTGAAGATGTCATCACCAATGATGTTCTTTTCAGGACGGCTTAGACGGAAATGCCAATTACATCGCAGCTCAGGGTAATTATCTTGATATTATTTTCCTTAGTTGAGTGATTTCTGCTTTCCCGACACTCAAACATTCATCTCTCATCACAAGTGCACAATCTCTTTCTTATCTTATTCACTTGAATAGCATTATTCGTTGGTAATAATCCCAATGGTTATTAAATACGTGTCAAACGAGTGAATTAGTTAGATGTACAAGAGGCTGAGGAGTCTTAAATTTTATTAAACCATTAATTTCAGTTATTACATTCACGATACTCACATTACATTCGGCTATTATTCTCACTGCACTTTCTTAATGTTACAAACCAATTAAATTGTTAAATAAACCTATTACCACTAATTTTTAAAAACAATTTTCTCCTAATCAAGTAATTGCAAATTAGGACAAATACAAGAGTAAATAATTATAATTATTTGTGGTAGGACCCACAGACAGCTCTTTGGAGGACTTCTGGTTGATGGTTTGCCAGGAAAATGTTGATGTCATCGTCATGTTGACCATGACATTTGAAGAAGGAAAGGTTAGGGTTGATCACTTCTCAAGTGAATATGTTTGCTTTCATATTTGATCTTTAACATAAAAAAAAATTTAAAATGTTATAAATAATTTGAATGTGTAATCATCCTTGAAGCTAAAGAATAAATACAGCAGTTTAAGCTTAATTAAGTACTTAATTGCTGTGCTGCTTATCGCCTGTACTTTTAATTGGTAATTAAGTCTTACATTAAATGATAATGGTTTAATCCCAGCACAAATGCTCTCAATATTGGCCTGAATCTGAAGAGGCCTTCACATGTGGGAAGATCTCTGTTAGCCTCGAATCAACACAGAAGTGGCCTCATTTCTTTGCGAGGAAACTTTCAGTCACGAATGTATTTCTCCATTTTTTTATATTTAAATGATAAAATTAGTCAGAAACAAATTTTTAATTTTTAATAGTTATTTATTTAACGACTTATTAGTTGATCAATGCAAGAAATTCATCTTGGTTAACTGAATTTTTCTCAAAATTTCTAAAGAAAGAATCAGGTCTAGCCAGAAATGTGACTCACTTTTTGTACACAAGTTGGGCAGATAAAGGTGTCCCTGATCACGTTGAGAGCCTCTTGCATCTTAGGAGAAAAGTTGTTGAAACTTCTCGAAATAAGATTTTAGTCCACTGTAGGTTAGTTAAGTTTAAGCGTTTAAATTTTCCTGTAGGCAATCAACTTTGAGATGCTCTCAATTTTTATATTTATCGAGTGACGCTTCGCTCTTGTAGAGACAATTTAAAACTTTATTTTATATTTTTTTATTCATAACTAATTCAAAACTTATAACAGTGTTTCTTGTATTTGATAATGTCGATTGACTAGTTTTTATTCGAGTGAAAACATTTTAATCACTTCATCAACAATTATCTGCATTAAAGTGCTGGTGTTGGAAGAACTGGAACATTCCTGGCCATCAACTTCCTCCTGAATGAGGCTGCCAAACAAGGATCTGTCAACTTCTTACAATGTCTCAAATCTCTCAGGTCACAGAGACCTCAGATGATTCAAAATGTGGTGGGTATAACATGTGTTTATTTGGAATAAATTAAGCCAACCTATTTATTTCGAAGGACATAATAGATGCATCCTCCTGTAAGAGTCTCTTGATAAGTTCTTTACATACTTTTCAATTTCCAAGAATCAAATAAACAACTTTTTAATTTTAGAAACAATACCTGCTGTGCTTTCAAGCTGTTTTGTTGGAGTACAAAATCGGAAATACCAGCATCCCTGCACGCAACTTGGAGTCGTTCAGGAAACGACTGAAGGATTTGACCACAGAGGGTGAGGATGGAAGGAACCTCATCAGGAAGCAGTTTCATGTGAGTGGTGGAATCAAAACTGTGGATGTTTAAATATGTAATAATATCACTGGAAATATTCCTATTAATTATTGGCCTAAGGATGAACTTAAATTTGAAATTAGCTGTCTAGGTGGACACTTTTTCAGTATGTTTCGTTATCTCTAATTTCTTTTTAGGTTTTGCAAGAACAAATGGAACGACTGAAGCCATCAAGTTGTTATTAGTTATTTGGCCGATTTTATTAATTATCAATTGTGACATTTCACTACTACCAACACAGATGATCACATATTCATTGCACCAAACAATTCTTGGCGAGCATACCACTTTCCGGTGAGTGGTTTGATTCAGCTTATTTTTACTGTTATGAGTCGTCACGAGATAACCCCTCGCTAAAGACAAGTTCACACAATATTTACATGTCCGCATAAAAATTTAGAAAAATCAACTCACATAATATGTTGAAGCTTTTCGAGAATGTAAAAGTGAACTTTCAATTTCAGGGATTGAAGAAACCTTCTGCATTTGTTGCTGGTGTTGTTGACAAGGACCTGACAACCATTGGCCTCCTTAACATTCTTTCTCAGCCTGGTTCAATTGCTCTTTCATTTGAGAATTCAAAAGATGAGGTCCTCATCTTCCGTCATTCCATTTTTATTTTTTCTATTTTATTTTACTTTGGCAAGTAAAACCTCTCTGGTGATTCAATTTCTTTCAACCATTGAGAGACTTTCTAGTAAGTAGACTGCTGATGTAACCAAGAATTATTCTATTATTGAATAAGTAAAATCAAATATTATTTTAATACCGTTCATAATATTATTAGAGTAATTAAAATATTTTGCTTAAACCTTTACTTCATATCTTTATTTTACAAAACAGAGCATCTTAGCTGCTCTCCTTCCTTCAAAAGATGAGAAGATGAACACAGAAGGACACATTCTTCAGGTGAAAGGCTTCAAAAATTTGCAAAACATCAGTAAGACGACTTATGAACTTGTGGTGTCTGCTACTGGAGACAATATTTACGTGAGGCTGATATTTTAAACATTTTTAATCGACTTTCTGTTCGTGTTAAATATTTATGAATTTAATTAATGAAAATTTATTACCTGACATGGAATCTATTGAATCGTGTAGAGCAACGTGATAACAAATTCAGCGGAGTTCTCAGTGATCCGAGTTCCACACAAGTTTCGAACACATGCTCATCTGATTAGCATCGTTTGGAGGCTGATAAGTGAGGAGCAGGACCATAATCACATCTTCCTTCTTGGAAAGTTAGAAATTAATTTGGTCGAATCGACGCTAACACTGATAATTGGTTAAGTTTCTTGCAAATATTCATAGAGCGCATATTATTAAGAAACCCATCGACAAAATTTAGTTTATATTAATAACAGCCACCTAAAATTAAAATCACTTCACACCTGCATTATTTCCACTTCAGCATGCATTCAGAAGTTGGAACATTCATGGCTGCCAGCAACATATTTGAGATGATTGACTGCTACGAAGAGGCAAACATATTCCAGGTGGCACTGGATCTAATCCTTGTCCATCCTCAAGTCATGGATCTGGTTGGTTGGAAGAGTTTTCAAACAAAAAGCTAAAGAGTAATTATAATTAGATGGTAACATTAGTTAATAACGTCAAAGAGGATAATATCCTCAGCGTCAACCAGACTAATTACCTCACGGATGTAGATGTTACTTGCTTTAAAAAGTTTGTACTTATAATGGTAGATAAATGGGTTTTACAGATGGTTATAAAAGACTGGTGAGATTAGTTAAAATTAATAGATTACAAAATCTGAAATGCTGATAAGTTTTTCATTTTATTACAATTTATTAATTTTTATTTTCAGGTCGGTTACTGCACCCTCCATGCTCTAGCAGAAGAACATCTCTTATTGAGAGTTGAGGATAAACTCGCAACTCGATGTGAAGAAGACAACATTTATGTCAATTATTGAGTGAGATTCAATTCAGAAAAATTAGGTGATATGACAATGGCCTCGTTTGATTTTTAGTCATTTTTTAATACTATTCCTATGATATTTAATACCATTCCTAAGATATGAGATTCTTTTCTGGCTGTAGCTTAGATAAGGTTGCTTAATAGATGATAACTCTCGATTTTGGACGATTGTATTCATTTAGTCGAATTATAAGAATGAATTATTGTTCGGCTGGAGAACAACAAGTAAAATGCCTGTTTTGTGTTTTTTTTTATGATCAACTTAGCGGAACTGTGTCTTTCGGACGTGCCTTTCGAACACTAACAATTTACATTGTCTTCAGAGACGTCAGCATTTCAGCTTTTTCCAGAAACCTTCGCATAACAAGAAGGAGCAGTCGTCTTTGTCTGATTAGCTTCTGTTCATCTTTGACTGCGTTCAATAAAATCAAAATCAAAAAATCAAGTGAGAGATCGATCAACTGCTAATTAATGCTAATTAACTGCATTAATGAATATTCGCAAAGCTTAAAACTTCGTTCGCTACTATAAATCTCAACTGTGAATATGGTGATAAGATTTACAAAATTCTTCATCAGGTTCACATAAATAACCTTTTAAACCTATACAAATTTGAATCTGTATTTGAGAATTGAGTCGATATTTTATTGTTAATTTAAAATCACATCCGCGAAGTTTTCCAAAAATTCACCAAAAGTTTATAGGAAGTTTTTTTTTTTAAATAAAGCAAACACCAGAGTCAAGCGAAACCTTTCATTATTGTGTGCCTTAAATTCTCCCGCCTATCACTTGCTAAGTAGTTGAGAATGTGGCGGTAAAGATCTGACATTTTAAATTATTCACTTATTCGAGAAGCATTGTCTACCGAACTAGCAAATTAATGATCGTGTTACTAAACGAATTAATTATCTACCATATTTGATTTAGAAATATTGAAGTACAGTTATTTTAAGTTAAAGAGCAATCTTTGCTTTAACACCGTATGGAAAAGTGTTTTTAAGCTAGTTCCATTGCTAAGTAAACATTAGTTTAAAGTTCAATCGATTTTACTGATGGTTTTTTTACAGAAAGGATACAAACTCTTTTGGAGTATTTTCGTTTTGAAATTAGTCATTCTAGCTTATTTATTGTATCAAAAGTGATTTATTGTTGTGATGTAACTGCTTTTAATTATCTATATTTTAAAATATCGTTTTGGCTTATAAATAAAGTTCAAACTTCGGTCTTGTTTTCAACGGACTCAATCAGTTGTTATTTATCGACTGTACTGCTGACGAATGGTCACGGCAATGGAGGCAGGCTTCCCCGTAGATGGAATTTTACCAAAGAAGGAGACAGGAGCAATATCATTTTTAACTAAATATCCAGATTACGATGGACGTAAGGTCATAATCGCGATTCTTGACACTGGAGTGGATCCAGGAGCGGCCGGACTTCAGGTAATTTTTTATTGCAGTGAAAATGGCAATATTAAGCCGGTCAAGTTTTGTGACTCTTGCGAGCGGTTCTGTAATCAAAAAATATTATTTGTTAATGCAAATGAAACTTTATTTCAACTGACGCCGGTCAGCTAAATGACTAATGATTGTTGTGAAATAATGAGATGTGTCGATAGAAATGTTACAATTTTTCTACAGATCTAGAATTAAGTAGATTTGAATTTTATGTGAGAAATGAATTTATTTCTGAGATCATCAAAAAACCTTCAATAAAGAAGTTGAAATGGGTTGCATTTTTGTAGTTGCATAAGGAGCGTTTCATTTCAATCTGAATGAGATAAGCACTCAAGGCCTCATTTTTGGCATCTACTAAAGCATTTTAGGAACATTAACTGATGCTGTTGATTTAAACTTAAGAGGTTTGGAACAGCTTATGGCTTCAATTACATATTAATAAACATTAAAAGCATTTTATCGAGTAATTTTGATAATTAAATAGTTCTTAGTGAAATTTAATTAGCCAGAATATATAACTGTAAATATGGTGCTGACTATAAATTGAAATATTATATTTCTGCACTTAGCTTTCAAAATAAGATCTCAAAAAGTTATTTTTGAATAATTATTGATTAAGAAATCAAGTAGAACAACTAAAACTACCACTTCTTATATGCCCAAAATTGGATAAAACAAACATTCATCTACATTCAATATTTGCAGACATAATGAGGTGAATTATGTAATTTGCTTACATAAAAAAACTATTTTAGTAGTAGACCCATAAGTGCAACAATTTCTTTGACGTGAAATCGTTACAAAAGACGCGATCAATAACTTTGAAATGCAATTTCGAGGAGCGTTTAAAATCGAGTTGTCGGAACGAACTCGCACAAATAATCGGAACAAATCAGAGGCCGTTACGCCTTAAATTGGTCGTGTGTTTTCTGAGGAACAATTTTGATAACTAAAACAAGCTTCTAGTTGAATAATTATTTAATTATTGTGCTTGTTTGTGCATCATCGAATACTCACTCGGTCACAATGAGGGCATGTGCTCGAAAAGATTTGTTGGCCAAATTCAAGGTCTTAACATCAACTTGTAGGTCCCTAGATGGATGCAGATAAATACATCCTAACACATGT
>MPNW01000382.1:46311-68041 GCA_011800805.1 Hirudo medicinalis
ATATTGGAATGTATCGTATCAAAAGGTTAGGGATTTGTTTAGTGGTCCCTTATTCTTGTCGAGGGTTTGCTGTAATTCGTTACTGTAAACTTCTTTCAACAATTTCTCGGTCATCGCTTAAAATCCTCTCAGATTCCCCCTTCTTGGAGCAACCCTACCCGAAAATATCACGTGGGCCTCAAGAACTGCTTCCAACTCTTCCCGAAGCAGTTGAGGGAGCGACTGTCGAAGGAGTACAAGCAGAAGGTCTTCGATCCTCCACACAGAACTGCACTCTCTCAGGCCTATGCCAAACTGGATGGTATTGACTCCAAGCAAGATAATCAGGTGGTTTTATTTATTTAATTATCTGTGATTATTATTATTTTTATTATTGTTGTTGTTATTATTATTAATTTTGCCATTAATTAGTTAACTATTTAGTAAAATATTTCATTGCTTTTAATGCGTCGTTTAAACCTTAGAATTTTGTTTATATCTTTGAATGGATTGTCTCTAATATTTTTAAATAAGATTTAAATAAATCATTTCCATGAATTATTATTGTTACAAATAAATCGTTATTCTTTTCTTTATTTTGCATGAGCTATTTTTATAAAAACTTTATTGATAACACGATCGTTGTTAATTACCTCCTCGTCAGAACGACAAGTCGTTGAAGGAGGAGTACCAGGCTCGGGCCGATCTCCTGCAGAACTTCGACAAGAAGTTCGAGGACTGCGGACCGGTGTTCGACTGCATCGTCTTCCACGACGGCACCTCCTGGAAGTGAGCATCGTCGTCGCCTCTTTCGGGGACGTCGTCGTCAAAATTCTTTTGCCAGTACATTCGTTATCCTAGTTATTGCAGAGCAGGAATTAGGAATTTTGCAAAAGTAAAAAAATGTCACCAAAGTTATAATTGCTGCCTTCGTCGATTACATTTTCTTTCTATTTCTTGTTGCAATCCACGATTGCTATAGGGACCCTTAAAGTGTCGACATCATCATCATCATCATCACCACTTGCCTCACATCTCCCATGTTGAAGCTATTGACATCCACTGCTTTTGTGCAACTTAATTATTTTAATTTATTATTAAACTCTTAATAAATGACGTCCGAATGAATTAATCAGGTTAAGTGATCGTTAATGAAGTGACAATAATTTTTTTTAAATAATAAAAAATAACAATAATTTCTTGTCCTTCGCAGGGCTTGCCTCGACACCAGTTGCCGTGGTAATCTCGAGAACTGCAAGTTGATGAGCTCCTACAACGAGCAGCAAGAATACGGAACGATCAGTGACGAAGGTTGGATACGTTACGATGGATTCATTAATTATAATAAATTATATGATATTTTAATGTCATACATTATTATGTAATGCATTAATTATAATAAATTACATGATATTTTAATGCCATACATTATTATGTAATGCATTAATTATAATAAATTACATGATATTTTAATGCAATACATTATTACGGCAGTTAATTAAAACGAACGATCGATCATTGTTCCTCAAGCAAATTGAGCTTTGCTACATTCGAACCCGTGATATTTACTCTAATCTTAATTGATAGTTATTATTATTATTATTCGAAATATTACTATTAATTGAGCCAAACAAAATATAAATTAAATTCTTTAATGAGATGATAACGTTAGTGAAATGTTGTGACAACGTGCGTCACACTCAATTACTTTCATTGAGCAGTTTGGCTCGTTGCAGTTCGAGGCAAACGTTGGAGGAAGTTTATAACATAATATTATGTAATTATAATGATTATAGATTAATAATGTTAATAATAAAAATAATGATTAGTCTATAATTTTAACAACAATAATAATAATGATTAGTTAATAATAATAATAATAATGATTAGTTAACAATATTAATAATAGTAATAATGTTAAGTAATGTAATGACAGACTGCTGGTCGACTGCAGTCAACAAGTTGCTATTACCCCTGTTATTGCAGGAGCTTCATCATCATTATCATCACCATCATCATCATCATCTAGTTTTTGGCAGCTTAGTGAGACATTCAAATGTTATGTTTGTGTGGTGACTCACAAGTGAACCTTAAAATCAATCAAATTTATTTTTGTTGTTGTTGGAGGTGAAAATAGTTCGGGTATGTTGGCCTCATTTGAAATAATATTTCTTTAAATGAAATTTTTTTGTTATTATTATTATTATTATTATTATTGTTATTTATCCATTACACCATTTATCAGGGATGAAGACTCATGTCTGCAAAAAATTGCTGTAGCAACTAAAATGAGCAGCTTTCTAAAATTGCAAATTTAAATTAATTGGAAATTATGATTTTAATTATTTTTAATTATTGGGAGTGATGTTTTAACTGTAATTATTAATTGCACTACAATTACTCTCATTGTAATCGGCAGTTTTACGTGTAATTAATTACACAAAATTATTCTGATTATTAGGATCGATATTGTGATTGATATTTTATAATTTCTCCAAGATCATCAGAAATATCAACTAATTAATTATGCAATAAGATCATTATTGATGCCTTGACACCAATAACTTTTTGTGCAGACATGATGAACTACGTGCTCAACATCCACAACGATGGAAACCTTCTCGAAGTTGTTACAAATTCAGGTTAGCGACACCTGCCATGACCAATGTGATGTTCAACATCTTTTTTTTTAACATGATCTTTGAGTCATCTGCTGTGACATTTGTGATGTCTGTGGTGAATCACTAGTTTTTGGGTCACTGAATTTTTAAGCACTGACTCTGGGACGACATCGATTACTTTGAAAAAAATGTCATGACAACTTAATTAAATTTCTTAGTTAATGTTTAAACCAATTTAATATTTTACAATTGATACGTTCCATGTTCAATGATTGCCAGGGGATAAGTTTTATTAAATACCTATTGGAAGTCTATGAAATCACCTGAGATAAGACCTTGGGAATAAATTTATCACAATCAAACATTTTATTTATTACTAAAATCATTTTCATAATTTTTTATAATTCTCTCGAACGTCCAGGTGCCCACGGCACGCACGTGGCCTCCATAGCGGCAGGGTATTTCCAGGAGCAGCCCGAAAAGAGCGGAGTGGCTCCGGGCGCTCAGATAATTTCCATCAAAATCGGGGACGGAAGGCTCGAATCCATGGAAACAGGGACGGCGCTCGTCAGAGCTGTGAGTGCTCGATTTAAATTCTCGGCTAAATTATGCTTTAAACTTCTGTTTTTGGAATTAATTGCGATGTGTTTTGTTGTTTGTTTTGTTTATTGTTATTACTATTTTTTTGTCTTGTAAAGGTTTTATCCAAAGCTATGCCCTACTGTTGATGGTGTTGTTATTATTATTATTAACTTAAAACACTTTAAGGGATTTTAATTATTAATTATTATTTGCATTCTTTTCAAAGAAAATGTTTCATTTTTAATGTCCACAAAATTTTAATTCGACTAATAAGGTCATCAAGGCAATCAGAAGCAAGGTCGACATCATCAACTATAGTTACGGAGAGGCCTCCCATTGGCCAGATGCAGGGTGGGTGGAGTTGAATGAGATTTAAATCTTACACTTAAACTTTCTGAACCAATTAAAGATTTAATTTAAGTGGATTCGATTTATTTGATAAGAATTTGATAATCGTGACGCCTGACCGAACAAACTTTCGCGAGCAGACGAGTGAGCGACGTGATAAACGAAGCCGTCAACAAGCACGGAATCCTCTTTGTCTCCAGTGCTGGCAACTGTGGACCTGCTCTCTCCACGGTCGGAGCACCTGGAGGCACCTGCAGTGGAACTATAGGTGAGGATCTTGAAATGATGATGATGAAATTTGAAAGGTTTTGAACTTTGTTGTGTGAATGCAATACCAACGCATTCATCACCTATTAATGATGGTAAGATCTTGCATTGACTTTACAATATTATGATGTTATTGTAACATGTGTGTCTTACCATCGATTACTTGTTCTGTTATGTGTAATTCAACATGTAATATGTAATTCATATTTTCTCAAAGATAAGCAGAGAATTTGAATTTTAATTATTAAGAACAGTTGAGTCCCTGTGGACCTTCTGGCATTGCTAATCCAGACATTAGCTATGTCTTATCCTGACGAACTCTGAGTTGTGGATAATCATTTAAATAAGACTTGATTTAACTCTTTCCTGACTTCAGCATCTCCCTGTTGAATAATAATAATAATAATAATAATAATAATAATAGTTATAATGCGCCATTTGCATAGCGTCAGAGGCGAATGTGGACCTTAACAGACAAACGAGGCCCACAATTGTCACCTCATAACCTCACCTTGTAATTTCAACAGGTGTCGGTGCTTACGTATCTCCCCAGATGATGGCAGCCAATTACTCGATGAAGGACAGTCTGCCTGCCATGCACTTCACCTGGTCCTCGAGAGGTCCATGGTATGTCGTTAATATATTAATTAAGTACATGTGCTGCTAATTAATTAATGGTATTATTATTATTATTATTATTATTATTATTACTATTATTATTGTTATCATTGCTATTATTATTATTGTTATTATAATTATTACTATTATTATTATCATTAACTAGCAAAAGTCTTAAGATATTGATTTCGCAACAATAACAACATACTGAAATAACAGTAATAATAATATCATAATTTCATTGTCCAGGGGTCCTAGGTATGACATTAATATTCACATGATAATTCATTCATTAATGATTCTCGTTTATTAATAGTTAGGCCTTCTAATTAACATTAGTTAATCTTTTAGGACTAATTATTTCTTCCTTTTTTGTATTTTCCATTCTAATTTCAATCACGTAATCATTTGATTTAATTGATTTAAAATCTTAAAAAATAATTCATTTTGTTACCTCGATCGTCGTCGTCGCCATCTTGCGACGTGTCATTAAAAAGAAATATGATTGTAATTATTGCAGTTATCATCTTGTTGTAATTGGATTATTATGTTTAATCACAATATTGCATTTAAAAATGATAACAACTCTGTCGATGACTTGGAATGCCTTCATTCTCAGCTCTGACGGTTCACTGGGAGTGTGCATATCTGCCCCTGGAGCTGCCATTGCCTCAGTTCCAAACTGGACTCTCAGGAGTTCTCAGCTCATGAATGGAACCAGCATGAGTTCGCCAAATGCTTGCGGAGGGATAGGTCTGTTGATGTTGTTGTCGTTGTTATTATTGTTATTGTTGTTGTTTTTAATGCTTAAGTTATTTGATTATCTTTCCAGATAATAAGTTTTATTTCATTCTTTTTGAAATATGAATTTATAATTGGAAGGATGGTTGATTGTGTGTGTTTGTCATTAATTATTTCGTTTTTTGAAATTTGAACCGGTGGCATTTCTTCGATGCAAACCAATAAAATATAAAAGCTAAGAGAAATTAATGCATTGCAGTGCCATGGTGCACCAAAAATTATAAATATACAGATTTACAAATGTAAAAATTTGATGACGTCGACCCATTCACCTTCCAACCAGTGTTTTCTTTATTCTTTAATTTGTCTTTTTTTTTTAAATAAAACCTTACTTCCATCATTACACATGACATCCAGGGACTGCGTCCCTTTAAACGTGTCGTAATTGTCGCATGATTGTTGAGCGTCATTGTGCCTTATTTTCTGTGTTCAATGAAATCAAATCCAATCCAAAATTTAAACGTAAACAACTCGCCACCGTTGCTTCCAGCTCTGGTCGTGTCTGCCTTGAAGGCCTGCAGCATCCCTTACTCGCCCTTCAGCATCAGGAGGGCACTGGAGAACACCGCTCAGCAACTGCCGAACGTCGATCCCTTCGGCCAGGGTCACGGCCTCATCAAGGTCGAATTCGGAGAATTTTTATTTTTAAGACCTTTAAAAGTTGTTGACGATCGTTTTTAAATGATTTCCATTTATAGGATCGTAATGTTTATTTGTAATATTTAATTTTTATTTATTGTTTTCAATTAATCTGTACTGTTTATTTCATTGTTTTTTCTATTTTAAAAAGAAATTACAATTAACTCTTGATCTAGTGCCAAATTTAAAGGAATTAAAATTTGGAGCAAGACGCTCGAAGTTCAGTTTTTTTGTCGTTCCGCACATTCCATCCGTCGAGCACCTAACTTTCCGTTGTTGATCGACCGATCATTTCGTCCATATTTTCAGGTGGACGAAGCTTTTGAGTTGCTGAGGAAGTACTCGGACGTGTCCGAGAGGAACCTCAGGTTCAACGTCACCTGCGGAGCTCCCGCCGCCGAGAGGAAGGCCAAGGGCATCTACCTGAGGGAGCTGCACGAAGTTTTGGCTCCGTCCGTGCACACTATCAACATCGAACCCCTTTACGTGGAGAGCATCGATGGTTCGTTTTTACTACTTAAATTAATAAATAATAATAATAATAGTAATATGTTGATGATGACTATGATTATTTGTTGTTAAGCCAACAAAGAGAAGATCTCGCTGAGTCTGCGGATAGCGCTGACCTGTCGGGACGTGTGGGTGGAGTGCCCGGGCTACTTGGAGCTCATGAATATTCAGAGATCTTTTACCATCAAGGTCAACCCTGTCGGTCTTCCTATTGGTGCTCACTTCACTCAGGTAAGTGTCCAATCAGCCAGCAGGATTGCACTAATTAGTTTTCTTGATTTGAAAAATGTTGACGACACGAGCGTCAGCATCGATGACGATAACGATGCGAATGTAGCAATGACTAGTAATCATCCTCGTTGAAAAATAATCTTTAGCGATGTCATCACCCAGGTCATTGGATTCGATGTTGCCTGCATTGAGAAGGGACCTCTCTTCAGGGTGCCTGTAACTGTCATCATTCCAGAAGTGTGAGTCATCATCTCTTTATCATAATTTTTATTATTATTATTGTTGTTGTTATTGTTATTGTTATTATTATGACTGCTATTAAGGTTGCTGTTAAAGTAACATTATTCACTGGAGTGACATTAAACATTACGTGACATTAAGAAAGTGTTGCCTGGCACATAATCAGGCATATTTATTTCTTGGCATGCATTGATTACGACAAATGGCTGCGACGACGTCTGTTTTATTGCTAAATATCCATCCGTCCATTTATTTCACTGAGCAGTCATTAATGTACGTCGACATCTTCAATTTATATTGTTACATGATTATATTTATATTATTATGTGAATATATTTATATTTATTATTTTATTATTTATTTATATAATGTTATTATTTAAATTTATTTTTATTCTCAAAGTTTTTTAAAGACCCCTTAACTTAAAAAACAATTTTTTTTATTCGACATTCAAGACTCGGGGAAAACCAGCGAAACATGCTCCAATGGTCGGACGTTTCCTTCAAGGCAGGAGAGATTCACAGGCACTTCATCCACGTCCCCTGTGGAGCCACTCATGCGAGTCGGATCATCTTTTATGATTTTTTTTTTTAGATTTTTGTTTCTCAAGTTTAAATTTCTACTTGAAACACTTCAAATTATTTAACATTTCATTTTACTAATATTCCTATTTTAAGTTTTTGTCTGCCTTTGTAATAGATGTAGTATCGTATGATAGACTGCTACATTTCATCAATAATAATAATAATAATAATAAGCAAAATTGCTATTCATAAGTAATGCAATACTGAATCAAATTAATTACGTAACCGATCGACGACGTCATCGCAACAGCCATCAAGGTGCACTCTTCGGACGCCCAGCAGAGTCCCAAGTTTTACATCCACTGCCTCCAACTGATGCCCGAAAAGTCCTTCAAGAAGTTCAACTCCGAGAAGCTGATCCACCTCAACGAACACTCGTCGTTCAGGCACGACGTCGCAGTTCTCGTGAGTGTTTGACCTCGGTTCGTCGACGACGCAGTGTTCAAATCCCGGACGAAGGCCGTTCGCAATTGTGTATTCGAACCGTGCATGATGATAAAGTTACTTTAATGTCTGCAATAAATAATTACTTTAATATAAATAAAAACAGTTTATATAAAATAAAATGCTAAAAAAAAGTTAATTTGGTAATTGTACAAATGTCTATAATGCCACATGGTTATGGCACATTAAGGTTAATAAATATAATAAGAATAATGAATAATAGTAATAGCATTCCTGAAGTAAATAACGTCTTTTTAATGTCCTTGTCGATTTCGTTCAGGGTGGCAGAATGTTGGAGCTGTGCATGGCGAGGTGGTGGTCGTACGCTGGTGACATTTCACTCAACTTCACCATCGGCTTTCACTCACTCCTTCCGGACAACTTATCTCCAGTCATGGTAACGATGCATGTGACGACTGATGATGATGTTGGAAATGATGACGATGATGATGTTGGAAATGATGATGACGATGATGTTGGAAATGATGATGACGACGGTGACTGCTAACCTTTCCAATGGATTGGCTCTACTGAATGTTCATATTTAAGCCAGTTATTATTACAAGTGCATTTAGTATTTATTTATCGTTCATTTACAATAAAATCTTAAATCTAATGTTTTTTTATTGCTACCAATCTTTCTGTAGCTGGCAGGTGACGGCATTTTTCGACTCAACATATCATCCTCCCTCCAGTCGGAAGAAATTTCACCCTCTTTGGCTATGAAGTTCCACGTGCAACCATTGAGGTTTGTTGTTGTTGATGTTGTTGTTGTTGTTGATGATGTTGTTGTTGTTGTTGTTGATGATAATGTTGTTGTTGTTGTTGTTGTTGATGATGTTGTTGTTGAATTGCAATACTTCAGATAATTATGCATTTTGCTTCTTATTTTGTCACAAACTGGACAAATCAATCTCCCATCTTGCAATTCTCTGGTTCCAAATATGCTTGCAACTCGATGTTACCATGCCGACGCTTTGAAATGAAATTCCTGATGCAGCATTAAAGATTAAGTAAAGTGTTGACTGACTTCATTCAAATGAAACTTAACTTCAGACCTACGGATTGGAAGATCAGGTGTCTGACAGGAGAGCGAGACTTGATGCCCGAGCATGCCAGGATCAATGCCCTCGAACTCACCTACAACTTCAGCAAGAGCAAGCAAGGTGAGGAATCTGTTGTCATGGAATTAATTAATTTAAAATAATTTAAAATAATCACAATCAAATTGTTATTAATGTCACATTAATTTGTCACAAATGCTTTGATGAAATTTGGGTTGGAATGGAAATATTTCAGGTGAGGTAATGCCCGACTTTGCCCTGCTGAGTTCGACTCTATACGAGAACGAGTTCGAGTCCCAGCTCTGGATGCTCTACGACAGCAACAAACAACTGCTCCAGTGCGGAGATGCTTACACTCACATGGTGAGCGAACACGACAACTAATACATTTATCGAGGTGACCTCGCGAAATAAGGCATTACGTTAAAATATATCCTAATGTA
The DNA here is from genome assembly GCA_011800805.1 of Hirudo medicinalis. Lineage (NCBI taxonomy): Eukaryota > Metazoa > Annelida > Clitellata > Hirudinida > Hirudinidae > Hirudo > Hirudo medicinalis. The sequence goes on from MPNW01000382.1 coordinate 55,683, forward strand.
ATTAATTTGAACAATTATCGAACCTTTTATCAATCAATTATAATCATTCTTTTACGATTAATCTTGCAATATTTGTAACCAAATAAAACTATTATAATCCTAAATCGCCTCAAACACTCAGTACTCGGTGAAACTGGAAAAGGGAGAATACACGGTGAAGCTGCAGGTGCGACACGAGAAGCGAGAGATGCTCGAGAAGCTCAAGGACGCCCCCCTCAACCTCCACCATCGACTTCCTTCGCCAATCAGCTTCGACCTCTACTCGAGCCACCAGCAGGCCCTCCTCGGGGGAAAGAAGTTCGGTGCCTCCTCTCTGTCCAAGAACGGTTTGTGTCCCCTTTACGTGGTGCCCCTGCCCGAAGACAAGCTGCCGAAGGTTGCTTCGGCAGGGCACTACTTAATGGGACATCTTAACTTGTTCAAGGACGAGTTGGCAAAGAAAGTGGTTAGTAATTATTTGTCATATAATTTAATAATTTATTATTTACAAGGTCGTCGAGAGCTTTTATAATTAGCATGTACCATTTACTAAACCAATTATCATATTTCCGTAACACATCACGAGAACTAAATTGGCTATCGTCTTTATTCGTTGTTATCATCGGTGATGTCTCCACAGTAGATTCAATGAAATACATTTTTTGCAGGACCAAGTTAAGTTCAAGTATGTATTGTGTGACCCCATCAAAAAGAGCAAAGGAGCAAGTTGTGCAGTTCAGAGTTCAACTCCCACTACGAACCCTCCTTCGACTTGCAACAGTTCGACTTTGGTGGCGGTCGACGGTTCGCTGACTCCCCCCGTCGACGCCGTCGTCAAAGCCGAGAAGACGAAGCAGGACGAGATGGAATCAGCCGTGTTCGAACTCAAGACCTCTTGGATCACCAAGTACTTCGACCGTTTAAATTCAGTCTAAAATGCCAAATTAATTAAATAATAACGATCGACGAGAGTTTCGGCTCGCTTTTTATTTACCTCGACCAATTTATTTATCTAAGTTCTTTGTTCTTCTCCTTATCGACTCCTCGTTCGGTACTCATTGTTAGCATTGGGAAATTGTTCTATAGTCGCCTTAGAATATTCCTGAATTTAGAAAGCCATCGACCCCTATTGTCGTCTTGAACTTCGAATGGGATCGGCCACGTTCGGCAGCATGAATTAAAATAATCAACCGCGATCGACAGGTTGGATCCAGAAGCGTCAGAGTCCTTGTACGAGGAGTTGACCTACGACCGACCCAACGACGCCACCGTCCACCTGGCACGACTCAATGCATTGGATTCCAGCAAGGTTTGTCCACGAGCGAATCTACGTAGTACATTATGTGAATGAATGTAAATGTATATTCACATTACAACGAGGCAGTGCAGTGTAGGAAAGTATCTAGTTTATTAATCAGTTAATTAATAAATATTTAAGATAATCAATTTAATAATATTGATAATGCATAACGTAATAAGAAATAATGTGCCTGTCGGCAGCTCGATCGAATGACGGTGCAGAGGTTGTTAAAGTTGTCAATTTTCAACCCAGGATCGACCGAGCAAACTGAGGAGGATCGTGGAGGTGGCAGACAAGGCCATTGCACTCCTCGACCTCAACAAGGTCGTCTCCTTCTTCAGCATCAAGAGCGACTCTTTCCAGCCCCAGCTAATGAAGTCGTGAGTTGCGATCGTGCGATGAAACTCCAATCACTTGAACATCGCCATCTTAAACCATATTCATCTCAGTAATTATACATCCACACTGGAGGTCATCAATTTAAACGTAGTGGGCCTGACTTTTGCTCAATGTACAGCACTAAATAAATTCTTCGCTAATCATGTAATCAAAATTTGGAACTCTCTCCCCAATGACATCATCTCATCGACAACCTACAGTCGATTCACCTGCCTCATCAATGAACATGATCTTACTCTCTTCCTTTTGTACAAATGATATGTTAGAGTCACACCTCATTTAAAATTTTCTTGTTTGCAGAGCAGCTAAGAGGCACTTGTCCTCTGCTCACTTTTGCAATAAATTAATCGATTATTCATTCATTACATGATTAAATATTCATAACATTCTGAACTGCTCGGTTATTAAGTTGACTTATTAACTAATGGATGTCGTCATTATCTTAGTTTTGGACGATTTTTGCGTCTGATGCAGAATGTGCGAGTGCCGTTTACTTGTATTGTTCAATGCAATGAAATTATGATGGCTATTATATTATTATTAAAATATTATTATTATTATATCATTATTATTAATTAATATTATTTTTTCTCATCACCAGTGCTATGGAGAAGAGCAAGAGCCAACTGTTGGAATGCCTGCTGAAGATGGGTTGTGCACTGGCCGACCTGCTCATCCAGAACAAAGCATCCGAGGGGAGTTTGACCGACAGCAACTACTCCCTGGTGAAGCTTGACGAGATCATGACGGACGTCATGAGACTCACCGATGCTAACGACTCCAAGGTGGGCCTCATTTTGCAGTGGAAATGTTGATGATGATGATGACGACGATGATGATGATAACGGTGTCGTCATCACCGACGATATTTTTTATGCTTAACAGGTTCAGCAGTTCAACTTGAGGCACGCCATTGTCCACAAGAACTACGGGAAGGCACTGAAGGTGCTCATGAAGCAGGCCGAGGAGAAGCCGACCAAGGAAATCGAAGAGAAGGTCATCGAGGTCGGTTGATTGCATGTTCTGGATCGGGTAGCTTGTTATTATTACTACCGGTTACGTTATTATTTTATATTACTGGTTATTAATTCATTTATAGTCAATAAATGTAAATTCTTTATTACATTATTTCTTAGTATAATTATGCATTAGACATTATTTGTTTTTAGTTTTAGGATTTATTATTTGCATGCCCTAAAACTCGATTTCATTACAGATTTGTGAGGCACTGGAATGGGATCACATGGTTGCCCATCTGAGGAGATGGTTGCTGGTGAAATACCCCCATCCTATTTGCCATTCTGAGGCAGCATCCGTTTTATCTCAGTCACGTGCATTGTGTGATGATGTGATGATGTCACACCTATGTGATTGTTAAACGTGCATGTCAATCTCCTTTTTCTTCAAAAAGAATCATCTCGTAGACTTTTGTACCTTTTTGTAGTCGGAAGTGGAGGAATTAAAGTCGAATTTTAATTTTATTCCGTAAAATAATTCAACAAATAAATTCGATGATTAAATTTCCAATTGTCCATTCGTAATAAAATGATAATTTTACAAAAATAAAATTATTTATAAAACAAATTTTATAAATGAAAAATTTATTTTCGTTCAATTTTATCGACTTAAAAAAATGTTCATCTTAAAATTCACTCCTGAGATTGTATCGTCATCACCACTGAGTATTCAACAGACACCTATTTCGATTTGTGACTTGTTGGAGGTGTTATAAATTGAATAGTATTGTTACTATTATTATTATTATTATTTTGAAACGGATTAATTCTTTTTCCTAAATTTTGCATCATTTTACCAACTTCAGAGCTGCTTGGGGCTTGCAGAAGTCCGTGCGATCCTCGTTTTGAGTTCAACTTTTTAAAATTATTATTATTCGTGCACATAACTTGTTATTATTAAATTATCGGATGTCCAATGTCTCCATTCAATGCTTGGAATGCATCCGATAGTTCGATGTCGTGTATCATACAGCTTGGACGACATTCTGAATGTCGGTGGATGCTTGTCACGTGGCAGAGTCTGAAACTCTTTAAACTTTTACGAGCGTTTAACTCTAAAAGCTTTTATCTGAATGAAGAGCATGATGCATGATCTTCGTGCATTCCGTGAGGTGCATTCGATTCGTGCAGAACCTCGTACAGTTAGATAGGTGAAGATTCACATGATATTTTTTGGCAGATAAGTTCAACGAAGATGATGATAAAGGAGGAACAGTGATAACATTGATAATGATTAACGGACTCATTTAAAGTCTCAAAATTAAAATCCAAAAAAAAAATTTCGGATGAAAAGGGCGCCATTAATAACCCCGGTGGGTGGAGTCAGTCGATGGTGAATTGACATATCACAAAGTTGGTGGACTCAGTCAATCATCATCCTCAGTCTTTCATCACCCTCAGTCCTTCATCTTCCTCTGAGGCTTCCTAACGACGTCAGACATGTCCTTCATCATCTCAACAACCTGAATTGCAGGAATTAAGGTTAAGGTCTTAACCTTATGATGTGGAATTAAGCTTGGTAATGATCATGAAAACATTGATGATGAATAGAGGAAAATATCTTAACTGGAGATGATGGTGACGTTAGTTGGAAACACAGCCGTCGAGAGGGGGAAGGGTGGACAGGGGCATGGCAATTCTTTTGGGCCCGCCCGGGTATTAAATTATTGTGAGCATGACCTTTTTTTGCCTCTCTGTTACCATCATAATTTAACGTTGGGCCCCCGAAATTTCTGTCGGCGGCCCTGGTTAGGGGTGATATGTGATGATGTTGGTGACATCGGGATGGTTTATGAGTGAGGAATATAATGACTTTGTAAGACATTTATCAAATTCTACGCGGTACGATAATTTCTGTGATTGATTGATTTCTGTTAATTAATACGACATGACGACGATGACTTTCTGACAGAACCTTCATAAATCTTTCAGCTGTGGCAGTTTGAACGTCGACATTTGTTTTGTGAACTTCCTGTTCAGACTTGCCGGGGATCGCATGGAGGTTCAGTGATTGGAGGAGGCTGTCAGCTGACCTGTGCACAGCGTTGTGATTGGATGATGAAATTTCCTCTTGATTTTACGATTACCATACTTACATCGTTTGATGTCAACACCATAATTACTGTCACCAATTGCATTTTTATTATTGTTATCATCAGGCAAGTCGTGTTGATATTCTATTATTATTGTTATTGCTAATGTAATTATTATTATTATTAATATTATTATTATTACTGTTGTTGTTGTTATTATTATTATTACTGTTGTTGTTGTTATTATTATTATTATTTTTATTATTATTATCATCGTCTTCATCACAATCATTTTCATTTATTGCGACTTTGGTCGATACCTGATGATGTTGTAGATCTTGACAATCCTCTCATCTGAGGTCACGCTTGATTGGATGCAGTTCTTCTCCTCCTCCGTGAGTCTGTCCTTCAATCTGCAGGTGTCTTCTTTGAGGCGGAACAACTCCAAGTTCAGATTGACGATCTCGTCGCCTTTCGACTTCATTTGTTTCAATTTAATGTTAAATTCCAAATTAATTATTCTAATGCAACTCGATTATTTTAATAATTAATTGGAAAATGGTCGGTTCAATCGATGGGGGATGTGGAGCGTGAATTTTTGTCAATTAATTATGATAATGATTTTTTAATTTATACGAATTTTATTGCTTTAAACACATCAATACAACACATCAACACAACACATCAACATAACACATCAACACAACACATCGCAACACAACACTTCGCAACACAACACATCACAACACAACACATCACAACACAACACAACACAACAACACAACANGAAGGAATAATAATAATAATAATAATAATAATAATAATAATAATAATAATAATAATAATAATAATAATAATAATAATAATAATAATAATAGTAATAATAATAATAATAGTAGTAATAATAGTAACAGTAATAGTAATAATTACAATGCTAGCAGCTATTACTGAAATGTTTGCATCGTTCATTTATTATTTTATTGTGGGAATCTAGTAATAAAGGTATTCTTAACAACACCAACCATCTGCACAACTACCACAAAAAATTATTATTATTATTACTATTATTATTGTTATTATTATTATTATTATTATTATTATTATTATTATTATTATTATTATTATTATTATCATTATTATCATTATTATTATTATTATCATTACTATGGTTAAGTCTGCTCACATCGCGCTCTTGTGTCAAGGTACATGCCTCTTTGATGACTTCATTGACCTCATTAACTCCGCCCACTGAGGTGACCTGCTTAAGGTAGGATTCGAACTTGGAGTGTTTCTTCACCTTGTTCTGCATAATTGCTTTGGCTTGACGGAGCTGGTTCAATTCCTGGCTTAACCTGGGTACAAGAGGGGAGGTTTCAATGTTTATGAATTAATATTCATGAAGCTTATGAATAAAACATCGCACTAAAGATTTTAAGTGCTTCCAGCTAAGTAAGCCATAACTACGTGAACTCCAGTGATTAATTCGATTACATATTTAAATGGAATATTTGTTATTTAATGGTTATTTAATCAAAATAAAAAATTAATTAATGTAAATTAAGTTTTTATTTGATTTAAATTGAGTATTTAATTATTTCGAATACGGTAATTATTAAATGTAATTGACATGCTAAATGTATATTACATTAAGAAGTTATTTCAAACAAAACATAAATATTTAAAGATTCAAATATTGAGTTCACTTGTGAATGTCCTGCTCCTTCCTCCTCCTCATCGTTTTGATCTGACAGACCCTTTCCAATGCCTGCCTTCTCTTCGTGTTGACGTCCTAATTGGTTGATCAGTCAATCAATCAATTAGTCAATCAATCACTTTAACTTTCAATCAACTAATCATTTATTCAATTAATTAATTTAATTAAAATATCCAACCACAAATCATTATCACTATTATTATTATTATTATTATTATTATTATTAATTATAATGATGATATAATTATAGTGATGATAATATTGATTATTAAGTGAATATATTTGTAATATGTACAATTATTAAAATAACATTTAAATTCTAGAAAAAATTGTATCTATTACAACCTTAACGCAATTGAACATGCTTAAAACGGTGAATTTTAAACAATTTTAAGGCGTTTGTTGCTATTTTTCACCTAAATATTTGAAATTAATTATAAATTCATCCTGAAATTGTCCACTTTGAGACTTACAAATATTTACAAAAGTAATGCTGAGCAGATTGTAAACATGTAATTACTATTTTTTGGACAGGTGGGCGAGATTTTAAATTTTGGATTTTGCCTTAAAAATCGCGATAAAAATTCAACAAAAATTTATTTAATGATTTCAATAGTTAATATTGTCAAATAAATACTTATATTTGTTGTGCGTTTTTTGAGTTATTAGGCGCATTTTCGTCTTTAACGGGTGATTTTGAATCTAATTATGTTTCGGAGCTTGATTTGTTCATGAATGGCAGATAATGGTTGTCTTCATAATATGTTAATAATAATAATATTATAATAATTATTGTAATAATAATAGCTTATAATAATAACTTATAATAATAACTTATAGCTTATAATAATAACTTATAATAATAACTTATAGCTTATAATGATAACTTATAATAATAAGTTAATAATAACTTGTAATAATAATTATGTTATTATTATTTTAAATTAATAAATGGTTGCAACAAATAACCTGCAAATAAACGTTGAGCCTCTTGTAATTCTCCTTGATGTTGCATCTCCTCTCATCCATTTGCTTCTTCCTCTCTTCAATCGACGCCATCTTGTTTGTGTACTCCTTGACGGGGATATTTTAATTAAACCTAATAACTAATAATTAATTAACTAGCAAATTATTTAATGATAATACATTTTAATATTTTAATAAAATCATTTTAACTCTCGACAAATTAAACCAAACAATAGTCACTTCAAAGACATTTCAAATGTTGCTAAGAACAAGTATTGATTACGTAATGAAGTGATTTAATTTGTAACAATTAAGATTTGAATATCAATTAGCAAACTAACGGCTTAGAGATTAATTCAGTTTTTAATCAATTTTTAATAGAATAATATTAAAGACGATTTAAAATTTAAAAAGCGATTAATTAACATCACTTTCCACTGCTCCTTCAATCCCCTGTCAGCTTTTCCAAGGTCATGCTTCAGCTGCAACATCCTCGCTCCAGTGGTCAACTCCAGCACTTCAACCAATTCACTTCCATCTTTTGAGGACATCGCGTGATTGAGGTCGTCCAGGTGCTTTAACAGTTGATTTAAAAGGTGCTTCAACAGCTGTCCGATCAGGTGTTCAACAGGTGAATCGTACACCTCGATTGTAATGAGGAGGTAGATGAAGGTTGGCGAGAAGCCAATGTTGTCATGGTTGGCTGGCCACACAAAAGAGCTGTGGAACTACGTAACTAAGTTTTCCATTTTGTGTATGTGTTCTTGTTTTATTTTGTATGTGCTAAGTATATTTGTATGTTGTGAGACATCTCCATAGACTTATTTGTTTTATTTATTATTATTATTATTATTATTATTATTATTGTTGTTGTTGTTGGTATTATTATTATTATTATTATTATTATTATTATTATTATTGTTGTTGTTGGTATTATTATTATTATTATTATTATTATTATTATTGTTNGTTATTATTATTATCATCATCATCATCATCATCATCATCACCATTATTATTATTATTATTATTATTATTATTGTTGTTGTTGTTGTTGTTGTTATTATTGCTGTTAAGCTATAATAAGGTAGCCAGGTATTCCTGATGCTCAGCAGACTCTTGAATTAGGAGTTGTAATAAAATAAATCCCACTGCCAGTACTGAAATTAATTACGTCTATTAAATGATGACATTACTTTTAATGGATTTGCAGATTTCATTCGAAAGCGCTCAAAAATTATGAAATAGAAAACATTCTCTTTAAAATTGATATTGCAACTTCCAAATCAGACAACTCAGCCAATTCAAACAATCAATAATTATCAATTTTAAATAAAATAATAATTTTATTACGAATGAATACGTTGTTATTTATCGTTAAAATTACTTTAGATAAACAAAACATATGTTTCAAAGGCTTTTATTTTCACTTTCAAATACCTGAAATGATTCTTTATTACGAAATTCACCACTTACGCACATTCGTGACCTCACTCATTTTTCAAACGAACTTTTGACCCTCTATTAAATCTCTAGGCCAATAGCAACGCGCGATAAATCTCCATGGCAACGGACTGTTTACTGTTAAGGAACGGCAGATGATTGGATTAGGTCTGATTAATGGAATGTTTCTTATCTCTTCCTCCTGTCCATGACGATGTAACCCGAGTCAGGTGTGTTGCGACTGTCATCGGTGTGCAGGATTTCCTGGACTGTCTTTGCCTGCATGTACTCGTCAGCCTGAACGAGGGATGGGTTTCATTAGTGTTGGAACAAGCTTACTTGTTGATGTCCTTGTTATTATTGTTGTTGTTGTTGTTGTTGTTGTTGTTGTTGCTGTTGTTATTATTATTATTATTATTATTATTATTATTATTATTATTATTATTATTATTATTATTATTATTATTATTATTATTAACTTTCTATTTCAAGGATTCAATCAGTTCCAGAAAAATAACATCAACACACAAAAACCCCATTAATTATTGACGGCATAATGACTATTAATCAATATTATAATGATATTCACGACGCATTGAATATTAATCGATGTTATAATGACATTCTACCCACTTTGAAACTCTGACTCATCGTCAATCCATCGACCTCTCGAAGAGTTGGCAAATTCTTCGGCTGGGGTTGGTCCTTGCTGTCCACACGGTACTTCTTGGCCATAACTGAGACGACCACTATCAGAACCAAGAGGAGAAGCACCAATATTGGCACAACTATCTGGTACATCCGGCTGCTCTTGCCTGTTGGTTGTAAGTGATACATACATTCAAGCAATTACTTCGATGGTATTTTTATTAATATTATTACTATCGTTATTATTTTTGTAAACTTTTGAATTTTCTATGATATTATAATTGTGATTATTACATTCTAACTTCTACATCTACATGACGATGTCAACGAAGGCTATTTATATGCATCCGATAATTATTTCATAATTATGCCGTCATAATAACTTTTGAGATGCGATGCAGGAGGTTACAAAATGACTCACAAATAATTAACAAATGCTGCTGGATTTGACAAAAGTGCCGAAAATTCTGCTGCATTCATTTGAAGATTGACATTGCTTATGAAAGCAATAAAGTGACAATATTTGCACATTCATCATGCAGTGATATTCACGACGTTAACACTTTTTAATCGTAAAAATGTTTACTGCAGACAAAATATGAATGACTGATGAATAGATTTGTTTATTCGTAATAATTAAATCTTACAATCTTAATTAATAAATAATTAATTATCTTAATTGATCCATTATTATTAATATTATTATCATCGTCATTATCACCGTTGTCATCATCATCATTATCATTAACCTGTATCCTCTCTTTCAGAAATGATCTCCATGGCTGCGACATGAGCTGATTTCAAGAGAGTGTTGTTGACGTTGTACCAAGACCAGTCGAGATCCTCCCAGTTGAAACTGCTGACGTTAGGACAAGAAGCACCGAGGAAATCAGAGTCCTTGACAAGATCAATCCTCCACATGCTGGCCTCGTGTCGTAGTTGATAATGTCTGCTTGTGGTGTTGCTGGATTCGTCAAGTCTTTGGTAGAAGGAGACATTGAAAGGAATGAAGAGGTGAAGTTTGCTATCGAATACGGTCTGGAATGAGGTTTGGTTGTTATTGTGATTGAGTTAGCTTTATTCATAAATATGTTAATGTTATTCATAATTATGTTAATGTTATTCATAATTACGTTAATGTTATTCATAATTACGTTAATGTTATTCATACTTATGTTTATGATGTTTATAATTAAGCTGATGTTCATTATAATTAATTATAATGGTGTTTACTTAATGGTGCTGATTTTGTTACAATTATGTTAATGTTATGTAAGAATTTATAATTTTTATTAATAATATTTATAATGTCACTGCTTTGATAATTTTAAAATGCTTTTGCACAATTCGGATGACTTTGTTGTGAGCGGTTGATTGGATTGTCTTGATGTTAAGTATGGTGAAAAAACAATCCACAATGTGATTGAAATGACATTGATAATTACGTAATGTAATATTATAATTATCAATTATATAATGTGATATTATAATTATTAATTATATAATGTAATATTGTAATTATTAATTATATAATGTAATATTATAATTATTAATTATATAATGTAATATTATAATTATTAATAAAATTTTTATTAACAAATTGTTCGCCTCTTAAAATACCTCGTCCTTCCAAGAGATTGTTCTGTTGAATGCAACGGGATTCAAGTGACCTGAGAAAATATTACGTCCGCATGACTTAATAATGAACTCATAACATAATAATGAACTTATAACATAATAATGAACTCATAACATAATAATGAACTCATAACATAATAATGAACTTATAACATAATAATATCGTTCGAACTCATAACATAATAATATCGTTCGAACGCATGACATAATAATATCGAAAGTCAATCTTCAATTGATATGCAAAACATCGATAGCAGACATACAAATACTGACAATATGAGTTAGAATTTAACAATTACTGCAGAGTGAAGATTTAATCAGTTTTAGCATTCAAATATGTTGAACAGTGACTGCTGATACATTGTATATTGCTGATACTAAGTGATTCAAAGTGACGACAATAACATTAAAACATCTCTTTAAAACCAATTAATATCAATTAATAACGATTAGAACTTTATTCATTGTCTGATTTTTTACAGACGTCCAACTTTTGAGCGAATGATTCTCACCATTTTGTGGATGAGCAGCCGAGGCCTGCCTCACGTTGGATTTTAGCAAGGAAAAAACTATGGACAGCCTCAGGAAAGAACTGTACCACATTGTAACTTCGATGTCCTCTTTTGCAATCCTCGTTCGAAGAGAAAATCGTTCAGACGAAAATGAAAACAAACAGAAAATAAAATGAAAACAGAGAAGGAAAAATCCCGATCGGCTGAAGTCGAGTTGAATTGATAGGGAAACTATTTTGAATCTTTATCGTCATCGTTTGCGAGAATATTTACGCACAAGAATTATTTTCTGCATTTAGTTTCAAATCCGCTTTTATCTCAGAAAGTCAACCTCCTTCATCAACCAAGGTCTGATGAAGTTCTGAATCAGAAAAATTTGTCTAATTGCAGGCAGTTAGTTCTCTCTGCGGTCTGAGGTTACGATGACGCTGTCGGAGAAATTACTTTGTGTCAGCAATGTCCTTAATTATCGGACTAATATTTAAAATGTCTGATAACATTGATGATGATGATGATGATGATGATGATGATTATGATGTTGATGATTGATGATGATGATGATGATGATGATGATGGTGGTTCAATGATCTTGGTGATGTTCCTTTGGCTTAGAGCCAGAAAGCTGTCGTCATGTCATGTTGTGTCGTGCAGTACGCACAGATCCTCTCAGTACTGTACTTATGCTCGTCGTATCAATATCATGTCGTGAAT